>JAVJHY011931286.1:0-11810 GCA_035593235.1 Phascolosoma agassizii
GGCTCGACGACAACGGCTACGCGTTCGATCTCTACAGCGACTTCGACCTGCACCGGGACCCGGATCTGCTGGCGCCGTACGACGTCCTGATGCTGAACGGGCATAGCGAATACTGGAGTCACCGGATGATTGACCACGTCGAGGTGTTCCAGGCCGCCGGCGGTACGCTCGTCAACCTGTCCGGCAACACCATGTGGTCGCTGGTCACGTTCGATCAGGCGTACTCGGTGATGGAGGGTCGCAAGCACCCGCACAGCTCGACCCTGATCCCGAACGACGAGCGCTGGCACAGTCAGGACGGCGAGCCGCTCGGTGGGACGATGCGCTGCATCGGGCGGCCCGAACACGAGGTCATCGGAACGGGCTACGGCATCGGCAACGGCTCGGCGCAGGGTTGGGCGAAGGTGCTCGAACCGTCGCACTGGGTCTTCGGCGGCACCGGCGTTGTCGCGAATCAGACGTTCGGGATGAGCGGCGCGAACGGTCCGATGATGAGCTTCGAGATCGACGAAGTCGACGCGCAGTGGACGCCGGCGAACGCGCTGGTCCTCGGCCGCGGTGTGTACTCGGCGCCCGCGTTCCGGCTCGACATCACCAACTGTCAGACGCGCGCGTCGACGAACGTGCTCGAGGGTGGCGACATCGTCTACTACGACCACCCCGGCGGCGGCGCCGTGTTCGGCATCCCGAGCGTGACGGCGGGTGGCGCGTTGCTTGTCGACGCGGTCGCTGCGCGCATGGTCGCCAACGTGCTGAACCGCTTCGCCTGCGGGAGCGCGCGCGTCGAGAAGCGCATCATGGGCAACAACGCGGACGTCTACACCGCGACGGCGCCGGTGATCGGCCAGGGCGTGACCTTCACCGTCGACACCCAGGGCTTCCCGTTCGCCACGGTCTTCGGAGTTGGTGCGCCGAGGTTGCGGCCGCTGGATACGGGCGACTGGATCCTGATCAACATCGACTCGGTCATCCTCCTCAACACCGGCCCGCTGAGCGGCCCCATTGCGCAAACGACGCAGGTCGTCTCGAACGATCCGAGCCTGTGCGGCGTCACGATCTACACGCAGGCCAAGCTGCACGGCGTGACGCCGCGGCCGTTCCGTCTGACGAACAGCCAGGACCTGATCCTGGGAAACTGAGGGGCGAGGCGTTCGGGCGGCGCGGTCTGTCGCTCACGACGGTGGCGAGCGTGGGAATGTGCGTGGGGCTCGCGTGATGTCACAATGTCCGCGGCCCATCCTCTCGTCCTCGCCCCAATCGGAGATCCGCGTGTTCACACGACTCATCCCCCTCGCTTCGTTCGCGCTGCTCGGTGCGCTTCCCGTCGATGCCCAGGATTGGCCGCAGTGGCGTGGTCCGCTCGGAACGGGTGAGGCGCCGGACGCCGATCCGCCGCTCACGTGGAGCGACGATGAGAACATCCGCTGGAAGGTGCCGATCCCCGGGCGTGGGCATGGCTCGCCGATCGTGTTCGGCGACCTCGTCTTCGTGTTGACCGCCGAGCCGTTCGGCGCGGAGGTCGACGGTGGGCCCGACATCGCGGCGGACGATTGGAGGCGCCCGGTCGCGCCGACGCGCAAGCAACGGTTCATGGTGTTCGCGCTGCGGCGCGCGACCGGGGAGGTCGCATGGTCGGACATCGCGATCGAGGCCTTGCCGCACGAGACTACGCACGGGGACGCGACGTGGGCGTCGAGCTCTGCGCTGACGGATGGCGAGCGCCTCTACGCGTTCTTCGGCTCGCGCGGCCTGTTCGCCTACGACCTCTCCGGCGAGCGTCTGTGGGAGGTCGAGCTCGAGAACATCGAGACGCGCAAGGGCTTCGGCGAAGGGAGCTCGCCGGCGGTCTTCGGGGACACGCTCGTCCTGCAACGCGACCAGGAGGGGCCGTCGTACTTGGCCGCGTTCGATGTGGCGACGGGCGAGGAGCGATGGAGAACCGAGCGCGATGACGTGACGACTTGGTCGACGCCGCTCGTGACGGAGATTGACGGCCGCGCGCAGGTCATCGCCGGCGGCACGCCGTACGTGCGCGGATACGACTTGGCGACAGGCGAAGAGCTGTGGCGGTGCGAGGGGCTGGGCGTGAACCAGATCCCGAACCCCGTGCTCTTCGGCGACGCGGTGATCGCGATGAGCGGATATCAGAACCCAGGCGCGATAGCGGTGCGGCTGACGGGCGCCGCCGGCGACGTGTCGGGCTCGGACGCGGTGCTGTGGACAGCTGAGCGCCACACGTCGTACGTGCCCTCGCCGTTGCTCGCCGGCGAGCTCCTGTACTTCATCAAGTCGAACGCGGGGATGCTGTCTTGTGTCGACGCGGAGTCGGGAGGCGCGCTGTACAGCGCGGAGCGCCTCCCTTCGGTCGCCAACGTCTACGCCTCACCGGTCGCTTCGCGCGATCACGTTTTTGTCGTGGGGCGCGACGGCGCGACGGACGTTCTGGCACGTGGACCGGACTATCAGGTCCTCGCCTCGAACTCGCTCGACGATTCCTTCGACGCCTCGCCCGCGATCGCGGGCAACGAGCTCTACCTGCGCGGCGCGCAGCACTTGTACTGCATTGCCGCGGACGAGGAGCGGAACTGAAGATAAGACGTCAGCAATCTGACAAGCCGACGCAGCCGGTCGTTTCGCAGGGCTACGAGACGAGGGACAGCAGGATGATGTGCAAGAATCGATCGGCAGACGCAGCCGTCGGGCTGTGGGTCGGAAGTGGCGTCGCCATCGGCACCGCACTTGGCGCAGCGTTCGGCGATGTGGCGAGTGGGGTTGCGATCGGCGTCGCGATCGGAGCGGCGATCGGGGCCGCGATGAGCGAGCGGTCCAAGCACGAGGGTCATGAGAGCGACAGCTAGCAGCCTGTGGCGAAAGTGCTTCGCCCGCAGCACGCTGTCCTCCACTCCGGCTCGGCCTCCGAGAGCCTCGCCGAATCCACCGATTCGCCTGCGTTCTCGGAGACCGAGCGGAGCGGATGCCAGCACCCTGCGGACCAAGCACTTTCACCACAGACTGCTAGCGAGCGCTTGGAGCAAGGGCGCTGGATGGTCCGATGATCGCCGAAGCAGCTGAGAGCTTTCTTTCTGACGGGCGAGGACCTGAGTTGGTCCTGCTGGTTTGGGGCCTGTCCCAGTGCCAGCTGTTAGGTGCCAACTACCTGAACCCTTCCGAATCGGCGGTCCGCCACGTTCGGTTCTTGAAGGCGCAAGTCGTGATGATCACGCCCGACGAAGTCGTCGGCCTCGATGATCCGCCGGGTCTCGTCGATCTCG
The DNA here is from genome assembly GCA_035593235.1 of Phascolosoma agassizii. Lineage (NCBI taxonomy): Eukaryota > Metazoa > Annelida > Sipuncula > Phascolosomatiformes > Phascolosomatidae > Phascolosoma > Phascolosoma agassizii. The sequence continues at coordinate 3,273 of JAVJHY011931286.1, forward strand.
GAGTCACCGAATGGCTGAAGGGATTCAACCCGCACCACCTGTCGTCGTGCTCGCACATCCGGGCACGTTTCTACGACGAAGCGCTGGACGTCATCTGCGAAGGCGTTCAGTTTGGCAACGGACCGTTGGAGCCCATTCAACAGCCCGATGCGACGGACGTCGCTTCTCGGCGCCGTTGATCGGCAACGCGCTACACAGATCACAACCGGAGGCTGAACGATGCGAGACGGAGTTTCACTGCTGTCCGTTGCGTGCGTCGCCCTGTTCTTCGCCGGTTGCTTGAGCACCGTCGACCAGGAGGCGCAGACCGACGAGTTGCTGCAGGCCGACCTAGACTGGGCCGCGGCCGCAGCTGCGGGCGACGTTCAACGTCTCTCCACATTCTGGGCAGACGACGCGATCAACTTCTTCCCGGGCGTTCCCGCGGCGCGCGGAAAGGAAGCCATCGCCGCGCTCGTAAGGCAGAACCGCTCTCAGCCCGGCTTCTCGTTGGCTTGGCAACCCACGCGAGCGGTCGTCGCGGCGTCCGCGGACCTCGGCTACACGTGGGGGACGTTCGAGCTCTCTGTGGACGGCCCGAACGACAGCCCGGTCCTGCGCCGCGGCAACTACGTGGCGATCTGGCGCAAGCACTCCGATGGCACGTGGAAGTGCGAAGTCGAGAGCACCATTTTCAACGAGTAGCCCAGACGCCGGTTGGCAAGTCGACGCGACAGTCGCCTGCGGCGATCGCGGATCGACAAGGCGCTTGCTCTTGGCCTCGCCGAGCCATTCATCGAAGATGCGTTGCCTCGACCACGGGGCGACTAACAAGCCGGCGCGCGGATCGACCTCGGCGACCGCTGACGAATAATGCACACCTCCCGACTCGCCCTGTTCGCGCTCACGCTCCTGTTCGCTGGCTGCGCGGCTCCGCGAAGTGAGAGCGAAGTCCCCATGAAGCAAGACGAGCAAGCCATCCGGCACTGGTTCGACGACTGGATCAAAGCCACCACCGTGGGCGATCTCGAGCTCGCGCTCAGTCTTATCGATGACGACGCGGTCTTCCTCGTGCCTGGCGCCGGTGAGATGGACAAGGAGAGCTATGCGGCGGCAGCGACGGCGACGGATCCGAACACGGACTTCGAGATCGACTGTTCGATTCTGGAGATCGAGGTGTTCGGCGACCACGCGTGGCTCCGGACCAATCTCGGGCTCGTCATGATCGACAAAGCGTCGCAGGCGCGCTCGCGGATGGCGGGCCATGCGCTTTCGATCCTGAAGCGACAGGGCGATGGTTGGGTCGTCGTTCGCGACGCCAACACGATGGTGTCCGCGAAACAGGCGGAGTGAGGCGTGTCACGCGCTGCGCCAAGGACAGCGTCGCGGTACACGCGGTCGACGGAAGGTGGAAACGACCCGGTGCGGCCGTTCGCACCGATCCGTGCTAGAACAGGGCGACCTCCCACACCTAGCGAGACTCCTATGAACACCGTGACTCTCTTTAGACTTGCCGCCTCCGTCTTCGCTCTTTCGCTCGTTACCGTTACGGCGCACGCCTCGCCCCAGGCGCAGAGTTCGCGTTGGGACCTTCGTTTCGGCGATCGCGGTCCGAACGGAACCGTCGACGAGGTCGCGGTCTTCGACGACGGGCACGGACCGCGCGCGTTCTTTGAAGATGCCGGCTACTTCACGTACGGCCCGTTGACGACTCTCACCGCCTGGGACGCGCACGCACAGGAAGAAGAGCTGTTCTACGTCAACCACTCGCGGACGTTCTTCGGCGAGCCGGCCACGGTGGACGCGCTCCTCGTCTACGACGGCGCGGCGGGAAAGGTGCTCTTGGCCGGTGGCGTGTTCGAATCGATCGGCGGCGTGAGCGCCGATGGTTTGGCCGTCTTCGACGGCGAGAATTGGTCCGCCTGGCCCGGCGGCCCGCCGCCCGGCGGTGGCTGCGTGACGCACCTGGTTGCCAATGGCGCCGAGCTCTTCGCCGCCGCGATCGACAGCTCGCTCTTCCCCGCCGTGGTGGTTGTTTCGCGCTGGACGGGGGCGGCGTGGGAGCAGCTCGGTCCGGGATGGAGCTCCTTCCGAACGATCGAGTACTCGACCGTCGGCGGTGCGGGCGCGATCTATGCATCGACCAACCAGGATGTATGGAGGTTCGAGAACGGAGCGTGGGTCGCGCTGCCGACGCCTCCCTCCTCGCCCGATGTCATGACGCACTATGACGGGGACGTCCCGCTCCTCGTCGCCGCCGACAATTGGGACGTTTCGCCCACGGTGAACGCGTGGGATGGAACGGCTTGGATGCCGCTCGGTAGCCAAGCGCCCGACGGCGTCGACGACTTCGCGGTTCGCCATCGAGACGGACGAGATCTTCTGTTCGCGTGTGGCCGCTTCACATCCGCTGGCGGACAAGCTGCGCAGCACGTCGCGTACTGGGATGGCACGAGCTGGAACGCGCTCGTGAAGGGCGTGCATGGTCGCGCGCGATCGATCGCGGTCGACGTGACGGCACGGGACGTCTTCGTCGCCGGAGAGTTTCTGACCGCGGGCAACGCGAACGCTGCCCAGGTCGCGCGTTGGGACGGGGAGGGATGGAACGGCTTCGGGAACGGACAGGGACTCGCGCCGAAGCCGACGACGACGCTTGCGGCCGGAACGGCGTGGGAAGTCGACGTGCTCGACGTGGGGCGCGGGCCCGAGCTCGTCGTCGGCGGCGACTTGCGTTACTCCGGTTCGTCGCCGAAGCCTGGTGTCGCCGTTTGGCGAAAGAACCGCTGGCACGCGCTCGGCGAGGGGTTTGACGGGCGCGTCTTCGAGCTCGCGACGTTCGACGACGGCGCGGGGCCGGTGCTGTACGCAGGCGGCGAGCTCGATCCGGTGGCGTCGACCTATTTGTCACGCTTCGACGGCGTGAGCTGGCAACCAGTGCTCGGGTTCGACGGCATCGTCAGTGCGTTCGCGACGATCCACGACAACTCCGGAACATCGCTCGTCGTTGCAGGCGGCTTCACGATCGCGGGAGGCGTGCCCGCCGACGGCCTCGCTCGCTTCGACGGAACGACGTGGAGCGCGTTCGGCAACGCGCCGATCACGGGCGACATCGCCGACTTGGTCGTCCACGACGACGGGACCGGCGCGGCCCTCTACGCGGCTGGATCGATCACCTCGATCGGCGGCGTCGCGGTCAATGGTGTGGCGCGCTGGAACGGAGCCGCGTGGTCGCCGGTTGGAGCCGGCTTCGAGGTCGATTCCCTCGCGCTGGTCATCACGCTCGAGATCGTCGATGTACCCGCACTCGGCGGATCGCGACTGGTCGCAGGCGGGTCCTTCACGAACGGAGCGAACGGTGAGGAGCTCGGCCTGATCGCCAGCTGGGACGGTGTCGCCTGGACACAGGTCGGCCCGGGACTGGCTGTCCCCGGCGATCCGTTCCCACGCGTGTACGACATCGACGTGTACGACGACGGGTTCGGACGCGAGCTCGTCGCGTGCGGCTTCTTCTCGACGACCCAGAGCTCTTCGCTCGACTACGCCGCGCGCTTCGACGGTTCGACGTGGCAGACGTTCGACGGCCTGTCGACGAACTTCGCCGTTCGTTTGGCGTCGTTCGAGCGAGCGCTATGGATAGGCGGCAGTCACATGACCGTCGACGGCGAGCCGAGCCTCGGCATCGCGCGCCGGCTGGGTCCGGAGTCGCACCGCAGCGGGCGCAAGCACGGCGGTGCGACCCCGCTGAGTCCGAGGAGACGCCTGCGCTGAGCGTCGGCGGTTCCGATTCGCAGCGCCCGTGACGCCCACGGATGAGGCGTGCGCAGGTGCGAGCGGTCCGCGCTCAGTTTGCTTCGTCGGTGAACTCGCGCGCCCAATGCGCGCCGTCGCAAAACGGCTTGTTCTTTGATCCGCCGCAGCGGCAGAGCGTGAAGTGCTCCGCCGACGCACCGTCGCAGAAGTCCTCGTTCTCGAGTTCCGGGGAGCCGGTCACGACGTAGGGGCCGTTCTTCGCGATCTGGATCGCCGGATCACGCGTTTGGTCGGACTCGTCGCGGCCGTCGATCGTGATGCTCAGTGCGCCGGAGGGGCAGGCGCGGACGACGGCGGCGACCTCTTCGGCCGCGGCGCTCTCGGGATGGATCCACGGCTCCTCCTTCATGCGCCACACCTTGGCCAGGCGCTCGGTACACACGCCCGCGTGCGCGCACGCTCCGCGGTTGTCGTGCACCGTCACGTTGCCGTGCGTGTACTCGTCGCACTGATCTCTGGTGCGGTCGTCTTCCTTCGCGCTCCGAAAACCGGCGGCTGCGTGCGCGCCGTCGCACAAGGGCTTGTTCGCCGACTCGCCACAGCGGCACAGGGCCAACTTGGCCTTCGCGTCGAGGGGGCCGTGCGAGTTTTCGAAGTGCTCGAGGTCGGTCACGAGCAGCGGGCCGTTCTCGAGCGGCGTGATCTTGGGTTTGGGCATGCGCGCGATCGTATGCGAGCGGTGGACGAGCCGGCGCTCGAACCTCGGCGGAATTCGCTCACGACGCGTCGGAGAAATAGCTCCCCGGCGTCTTGCCGAGGACGCGCTTGAACATCGCGATGAAGGCGCTTGTGCTGTCGTACCCGACGGCGAGCCCTGCGGCCGTGACGGAGTCGCCGCTCGCGAGCCGCTCGAGCGCATGCAGCGCCTTTACGTGTTGGAGCCAGCGGCCGAAGGTCATGCCGGTTTGCCGCACGAACAAGCGCTCGATCGTGCGCGCGCTCGCGCCGCTGCCGCGCGCGAGCTCGGAGATGGACGGGTTCGTCGCGAGCCTCGCCTGCGCGTTCCGGGCGACGGTGCGAGCGCGCGGATCGGTCGGCAGTTCGATCCGAAGCGGCGCTTCGCGTGTGTGGAGGATCTGGTCCGCGAGGACGTCGGCGAAGCGCGCTTGCCCGGGAACGTCGTCGCGGAGCATGCCGATGCGCAGCGTTTCGAGGACGAGCTCGCGCAGGAGAGGCGAGACGTGCACGACGCAACCGGACGTCGGAACGCGCCCATCGCGGCGCGGGTTCAGGTAGACCGTGCGCATGCGAACGATCCCGGTCGTGCGGATGGCGTGCTCGAGGCCGGCCGGGATCCAGACCGCGCGGTTCGGGGGAACGACCCAACTACCGGATAGGGTGTCGACGCTCATCACGCCCTCGGTCGCGTAGATCAGCTGGTGCCACGCGTGCCGGTGCGACTCGATGCGATGGTCCGGGGGCAGCCGCAGGCCGAGCGAGCGCACGGTGATCGCGCCTTCGGTCGACGCGGACGCCGGGTCGGGGCCCAGGTGTCGGGTTCGAGGCATAGGCTGGCACTCTAGCGCAAGACGGACGTCGAGGATGGCGGCTATCGTCCTGGGAGTCCGGATTCCGCCCCCCGTCCTCAGGAGACGAAACATGCCCAACGACATCGCTCACTTCGCGATCCACGCCGACGACTGCGCGCGCGCGAAGACCTTCTACGAACAGACCTTCGGCTGGACGTTCGAGCCGTGGGGGCCGCCGAACTTCTGGCGCATCCACACGAGCCCGGGCGCGATCCACGGCGCGCTTCAGGAGCGCCGCACGCCGGCGGCGGGCGATGGGATGATCGGCTTCGAGTGCTCGATCGCCGTCGAGGACGTCCGCGCGATCGCCGACGCGATCCGCACGAACGGCGGCACGGTCACGATGGATCCCTTCGAGATCGAGGGCGTGGGGACGCTCGTCATGTTCCAGGACACCGAAGGCAACGTGGTCGGCGCGATGCAGTACGTGGAGGGAGTGCAATGAGCGGCCTGCAACGCGCTGGCGCGCTCGGCGCCATCTTGTTTGTGGTGTGCGGGGCGCAGGTGAGAGATCGCGAGCGCTCGCAGGAGATGTCGGCGGAAACGGGCGCCGAGGTCGAACGTGAGGTGCGCGCGTTCCTCGCGCACTACCTCGAGACGCTAGAGGCGGGCGACGAGGACGCGGTCCGATCGCTCTTCGTCGCGGACGATCGCTTCGCCTGGTACACGGACGGCGCGAAGTCGTACGCCTCGCCGGATGACGTCCTCGCAGGGATGCGGCAATACGCCGGCATCGAGTTCGAGACGACACTCTCGAACGTGCGCGTCGTGCCTCTCGACGCGACGCGCGCGTCCGCGCGATCGGGCTTTCGCACGAACCTGACGATTCCGGGTGCGGACGACTACGCGTACGGCGGAGTCATCACTTGGCTCACCGAGAAGGACTCGACCTCCGGCGCCTGGAGGGTGCTCCTCGGGCACACGTCCACACCGGGCGGCCCGCCGAGTGGGGACAAGGAAGGGGATCCGTACGAAAAGCGCTGACGGACGACGGCTTCGGCGACGACTGTCCTCGGAGCAGCCCGCCGCGAATCGGCGCCGACGAACGCCACGAAACCTGCCGCGTGGCCGACGATGCTAGGCTCTCGGCGCGGGTGCTGTTTCCGGAAGGACCTGTGAATCAGTGCGTGCGCGGCGACGCCTGACGCATGTGGCCCGTCACGCGGATCGTCTTCGGTGGCCGCGCGGCGAACGCGTACAGCGCGCCTTTTTCCGTGCCAACCGACTCGTCGACGTGCGGTGCGCCGATGAGGACTTCGTCGTCACCGAGCGCCATCGACCAACCGAACACGTCCTCGGCGACGAGGTCGCGCCCGCGAACCTCCTGCGTCTGCCCCCAGTTGCCGCCGCCGCCGTGGTCGCGCTCGAACAGGTACGCGGCCCCGGCGCGGGCGCCGAGCGTACCGTGCTCGTGTGCGTAGGCTCCGACCGCGATCGTGCTGCCGTGGATCGCCGTCGCGCGGCCGAACGAGTCCGTCGCGGCGCCGTCGGACGCGGTGAGTTTGCGCGCCTCGCCCCAGTTGTTCTCGCCGCCGAAATCGCGCTCGAAGACGTACGCCGAGCCCGATTCGTTCCCGTTGTCGTCGTCCCGGTGCGCGCCGACGACGATCGTGCGGTTCGAGAGCGCGCAGGAGATGCCGAAGTGATCGACGGCGAAAGCGTCGGAGGCGGTGAGCTTCCTTACCTGTCCCCAGTTGTCCGCGCCGCCTGCGTTGCGCACGAACACGTACGCTGCGCCCGAAGACGAACCGGAGTCGTCGTTGCCGTCGGCGGTCACCACGAGCGTGTTTCCGTCGAGCGACATCGAGCGCCCGAAGCGGTCCTGCGCTGCCGCGTCGTTCGCGGTGAGCTTCTTGACGAACCCCCAGTTCCCGGGGCCGCCTTGGTCGCGACCGAAGACGTACGCCGCACCCGTCGTTGTCGAGCCGAACGGCGATCCGACGACGGCCGTGTCGCCGTCGAGTGTGGCCGACCAACCGAATGCGTCGCCCGGCGCGGGGTCGCTCGCGAAGAGCTTCTTCGCGCCGCCCCAATTGTCCGGGCCGCCGAGTTCGCGCTCGAAGACGTAGGCCGAGCCCGCGTCCGTCCCGTTGTCGTCGTCGTCGCGCGCGGTGACGAGAGCCGTGTCACCCGACACGTCGGCCGCGAATCCGAACAGATCGCCCGCGGCACCGTCGGCGGGCGTGATCTTCTGCGTCTCGCGCCAGAGCGGCGCGCCGAACGTCCGACGCGCGAGCACATACGCCGCCCCAGAGTCCGCGCCGTGGTCGTCGTCTTCCGTTGCCGTGATCAGCGCCGTGTCGCCGGACAGCGCGACTTGCCACCCGAACTTGTCGAACGCCGCACCGTCGGACGAGCTGCGCAACGCGACTTGGCGCAGCCGTTCGGTCGGCCACCCCGCGCGGCCGGGTGCGGACGCGACGGCGCCGAGCGCCACCACCGCGGTCACGCGCACGATACGCAGCGACCGACGACTCCGCACCCGATTCGAACGACGTGACCCGATCATGGTGACCTCCAGCTTCAGCACCGCTCAGCGAACGGCTCAATCGTACTCCGGACCGATCGGCACGAGGCGTTCGCGTAGACTTCGAGTCATGCAGCGCCTCTTCGTCTACGGCACGCTCGCCCCCGGGCGATCGAATGCGCACGAGCTTGAGCACATCGACGGCGCGTGGCAAGCCGCGACGGTACGCGGGACGCTGCATGCGGAGGGCTGGGGGTCGGCGTTGGGGTATCCGGCGCTCGCGCCGAGCGCAGAGGGTGACCTCGTGTCAGGCTGTTTGCTCGCGTCGGACGACTTGCCCGCGCATTGGACCCGGCTCGACGCGTTCGAGGGCGAGGCGTACGAGCGGGTCTCCGTCGTCGCCACGCTCGACGATGGGCGCCAAGTCGATGCGTTCGTGTACGCGTTGCGGAGTGCGTAAGGACTGCGCTCGGTGGGCGGGCGCGTGCGGACGCTCGCTAGGATGGGGCGATGGATCCGCGCTTCGAACTTCTGGAGTGGACGATCGAGCCGTTCGCGAATCGCTTCGCGCGCGCGGATGGGGGCGCGCTCGTCCGCGTCGAGCCGAAGGTGATGCAAGTGCTCGTCTTGCTCGCCGAGCGTCCCGGCGAGGTCGTGACGAAAGCCGTGTTCTTCGAGGTTTCTGCCGTTCACGAGGCATGCCATCAGTCCCAGAGCGGTCTGCGCCGATGAGATGGGTCGCAATTCACCGTT
>JAVJHY011931286.1:11820-26233 GCA_035593235.1 Phascolosoma agassizii
TTCTTCGAGCAGGTGTGGGAGGGGCGCTGCCTGACCGACGATGTCTTGACTGTCGCGGTCAGCGCGTTGCGGAAGGCGCTCGGCGATTCCGCGCGGAGTCCGCGCTTCGTGCAAACGGTTCCGGGACAGGGCTATCGGCTCGTCGCGCCCGTTGAGCGTGTCGACGAAGCGTGTCGGGTCGCATCGCCGCACCGTGCGCGACTCGCCATCGCGGGAGTCGCCGCGGTCGGGTTGTTGCTCGCCGCCACCGCGTGGATCGCTAGGGACGCGCACGCCGAGCACGGAGCCGAACCGATCGCGGCCGCGTACGAGGAGCGTCGCCTAGAGGCGAACTACTTGTTGCGTCGACGCGAACCTGCCGCCGCCGAGCGTGCGCTCGTGTTGCTCGACGAGCTCGTTGCCGATGCGCCCGAGTTCGGGGCGGCGCGTGTGAGCCTCGCGGAAGCGCATCTCTTCGCGGCTGAGCTCGGCGCTCCGACCGACCAGGCTCTCGGGGCGGCGCGCGACTGCGCGCAAGCCGCGCTCGCGATCGGCGAATCGTCGTCCGCGCGAGCGATTCTTGCGCAGGTGCGTTTCTCGCTCGACTGGGACTTCGCCGGTGCCGAGACGGATTTTCGTGTGGCGCTCGCCGTCGACGCGTCGAATGCGCGGGCGCACATCGGATTGAGCGCGGTACTCGTAGCTCTCGGCCGCGATGAAGAGGCGCTGACGCACGTGAACGAGTACGCGCGCCTCGATCCGCACGCCTATCCGAGCCCGTTTCGAGCGCTCCTGCTCGCGCGTCTCGGACGCTTCGACGAGGCGACGTCCGAGCTCGAGCGCCTCGCCGCGAACGCTCCGGAGCAACCGGATCTGCTCATCTTCCTCGCGCGCGTGCACGCGGCGGCCGGAGACACGCTCGCGGCGTTCGATGCGTACGACACGTACTACGGGCGCGCGGGAGTCTCCGACGGAGTGCGGGCCGAGTTTCGCGACCGCGTTTTCGCGGATGGGTTGCGCGGCATGCACCTCTTCATCCTCGCGCGTCTCGAGGCACGCCGTGCGCGCGGTGTTTCCGTATCGCCGGTCGAGCTCGCCGCGTGCCACGCCTTCGCGGGCAACGTGGACGAGGCGTTCGCGTGGCTCGGACGCGCGTTCGACGAGCGGGCGCTGGCGCTGCCGTTCATCGCGGGGCGTCCGGCGTTCTTCGGGTTGAGCGCCGACCCGCGCTTTGCCGGCATGTTCGCGCGCATGGCGCGGAGTTGACGCGCCTCACTCGCCGGTCTTCAGCTCCCAGGTGATCGTGCCCATCCCGGGCATCGCGATCTCTTTCTGCAGGACGAACGGCTCCTCGTCCGCGAGCCAGAGCTTGGTGGTCACGCCGAGCGCGCGCGGCGTCATCTCGATCACCCAGGCGTCGAGTTCGACGCCCTCTTCGATCGCGAGCGTCTCGTGTCCGACGACGGTCACGTCGGTCCAGTCGGGCTCATCCGAATCAGCGGCGAAGTCGAGCGGCATCGTGGCGAGGCGGTAGCGAGCGCCGGCCTTCTTCGGGAGCGCGGCGAGGAGCGGAAGCGATGCGTCGTGGAGCGCGGCGGCATACACGCGCTCGAAGCGCTCGGCCTCCGTTCCGTCTGCTCCCTGCACGACGCCGCTGATGCGCTTGCCTTCGAACGTGACCTCGGCGAGGCCACCGTCGGGCATCGGGATCGAACGGAAGAGCGGCGCGAGCGACTTCGCGTCGAGCACGAGCTCGTCGACGATCTCGCGGCCCATCGCGCGCGTGTGCCACGTCAGGCGCACCGCCCGCTCTCCGCCCTTCTCCACGTGTTCGAGCTCGCGTCGGATTTCCTGCATCGCAACACGGCTGGCGCCGCTGCCGCTGTAGAGGACGTAGGTCGCGGTGTGCTCGGGCAGATTCAACGCGCGTGCCGACTTGTTGCCGGGCTCGATGACGACCGGCTCGTCGTCGAGCGTTGGAACGAGCAGCGGGCAAGCGAGCAGGAGCGCGAGGTGGGCGATACGGAGTTCGGGCATGGGAGTCCTCGTTGGGGTTGTGGGGCCTGCCGTACGCCTCGAACCGCGACCGGTTCGCCCGGGAGCGCCTTAAGAAAGGTGAGGATCGCGCCTTCGGGCGCGGACTGCGGCACGCGCTAGACTGTCCGGACTCCGGGCGAACATCGGAGCGGACCGACGACCATGGAAGCGACCCTCGATCGACTGCTGAACGACGTTCGCGAGTCGCGCGCGCGCATCCTCAGCAGTGTGCGCGGCTTGACCGAGGAAGAGGGAGCGCGGAAGCCGGACGCGTCGAGTTGGAGCGTGCAAGACGTGCTTCAACACCTGGTTCTCGCCGAGCGAGCGGGCTACGACCTGATCCGAACGGCGGCCGAGCACTTTCGCCGGGGCGATCCAGTGTGGACCGGGAAGTCCGAGAACGAAGGCCTCTCGATCGAAGCGATCATCGAGCGCACGTGGAAGCCCAAGGAGGATGCGCCCGATTCTGCGTCGCCGACCGGCGAGTGGTCGGTTGGGATCTGGGCCGCGCATCTCTACTCGTGCGACGCGCTGCTCAGCGATCTTCCCCAGGTCCTGGATGGTCTTTCGCTGACCGAGATCATCAACCCGCACTTCCTCTGCGGTCCGCTGAATGTCATCCAACGCCTCGAGTTCCTGCGCTACCACATGGACCGTCATGGAGTGCAGATCGAGGGCCTCCTCACCTAGCTCCCATGTGTAGAAACATCCGCACGCTCTTCAACTTCGACCCGCCTGCGACGGACGACGAGGTTCGCGCCGCGTCGCTGCAGTTCGTGCGTAAGTTGAGCGGCTTCAGCAAGCCGTCGATCGCGAACCAAGCCGCCTTCGACATCGCCGTCGACGAGGTAACCGAGGTCGCGACCAAGCTCCTCGACTCGCTCAGCACGAACGCCGAACCCAAGAACCGCGAGACCGAAGCGGCCAAGGCGCGCGTGCGTGCGGCCAAGCGCTTCGGCAACACGGGCTAGGTCAGGCGAGGTCGCCCCAGCGCAGGTCGAAGCGCGCGAGGTACTTGGACAGCCGGCTCGCGTCGTTCTGGCTGGCCTTCTTGCTGCGCGACACGGCGAACAGCTCGCGGCCCGCTTGTGAGAGGCTCGGGCTCTTGCGGCAGACGCGGAGCACGGCTGCGAGCTGTGCGCGGTCAAACAGGTCGAGGCCGGCGACTCGCTCCTCTCCGAGGGTGGTGCGGAGCAACTCGCCATCCGGGTCCGCGCCGTGGCCCTCGAGCTCGAACCAGTGGGCGCGCAAACGCCCGATCTCTTCGTCGACGAGCGCGCGGTCGATGCGGCCGCCGCGCGCCAACGTACCGAGGCGCGTGAGCGCGGCGGCGAAGTCGCGGAAGTTTGCTTTCCACGAGGCATCGGGCGCGGTCGCGAACGCGAGGAAGCGCTCGCGGGCGTCCTTGTTGAAGCGCACCTGCCGGCCGAGCTCACGCGATAGGCGTTGCAGCTCGAACTGGAGGTTGGGCTCGATGTCCTCGAGTCGTTCGCGCAAGGGAGGCAGCTCAAAACTCCAAAGATCGATGCGCGCGAGCAGGTCCTCGCGGAAGCGGCCGCGTTTCACAGCGTCGGCGAGCGCGCGATTCGTGCCCGCGATCAGTTGGAACGAACTCGAGCTCGAGCGATCCGAGCCGAGCGGTTGGAAGACGCCGTCCTCGAGCGCGCGCAGGAGCATTGCCTGCTCGTCGAGGCCGAGTTCGCCGATTTCGTCGAGGAACAGGAGTCCGTCGTTCGCGGCCAGCAGCAGACCTTCGCGCCGACTGACCGCGCCGGTGAACGCGCCCTTCTCGTGTCCGAAGAGCGTAGACATCGCAGCGTCGCCACGCAACGTCGCGCAGTTGACTTCGACGAACGCACCGCTGATCACGTCGTTGCGGCGCTTGAGCTCGTGGATGCGGCGCGCGAGCTGCGTTTTGCCGACGCCTGTTGGGCCTGTCAGCAGGATCGGCGCGCGCGAACCGATCGCGACCTCTTCGATGCGATCCATGCGCGCGTTGAACGCCGCGTTGCGCGTCTCGATGCCGGCCTTCAGAAACGATACACCCTCGCGCCGCTCGAGCTCGAAGCGCGCCGCGAGCTCGTCATACCTCGAAAGGTCGAGGTCGATGATCGCGTACGTGCCGGGCTCCGAGCGCCGACCGCGCGGTGGCGAAGTCTGGATCAAGCGCGCCGGAAGCCGCCGCGTCTCCGTCAGGAGGAAGAGACAGATCTGCTGGACGTGCGAGCCGGTCGTCATGTGCACGAGGTAGTCCTCGTGCTCGTCGTCGAAGTCGTACGCGTCCGCCCACTCGCGCAATTCCGCGTAGACCTCGGCGAAGTCCCACGGGTCACGGAACGGAACGACGTGCAGCCGGACTTCGGTCTCCGGAGACACGCTCGTGATGTCGGCGGAGACGATCTCGCCGAGCTTCTGGCTGCGGCGATCGATCAGGAGCTCGACGCGATCGACGTCGAGGTCGTCGTGTCGCGCCAGGTCGACGGTCGGACGCCATCGGTCCCAGCGCTCCGGCTTCCACCCGCCGTCGAGCTTCGTGCCCAGGAACCCGATCGCGACCGTGGGACGGGAGGGCACACCAGATGTGCGTGAGGTCATATCCAAGAGGATAAGAGGCGATCGACTGCGATCGTATCGTCTGCAATTGTCCGGTTGCCAGCTTCCGCGCGCGAAGAGTCCAAGTGCTTGCTGCAAAAGGCTTTGCGAGTCCTTCGAGGCGTTCCTCGATCCGCTTGGCACCGCCCTCGCTTCTAGGGCAGCGTCGGCCGGGGCCCGCCGTCGCGACGCGCATCTTTGTCTTCCGTGCAAAGCGCCGCGCGCGGGCCCCGGGGGGACACAGAAGAACACACACCGCAACCTGAGAAGAGCGAGGCGAGCGACGATGAAGACCTTCGAACGAATCGAGAGCGACGGCGTGCCGATCAAGGCTTGGGTGGACGGGGTGGATCTCGCGGACAACGCGCGTGCTCAGCTCCAACGAACGGCGAGCCTGCCGTTCATCCACAGCCACGTCGCTGTCATGCCCGACGTGCACTGGGGACTCGGCGCGACGATCGGGTCGGTGATCCCGACCGTCGGAGCGATCGTACCGGCCGCCGTCGGTGTCGACATCGGTTGCGGTATGTGCGCCGTGCAAACGAGCCTTGTCGCGAGCGATCTGCCCGACAGCTTGAAGGGCATGCGCACGATGATCGAGCAGGCTGTGCCGCACGGCCGCAACAAGCGCGGTCGTGACAAGGGCTCGTGGCACAACATCCCGACGATCGTGTCGGATCTGTGGACCGAGCACCTCGCGCGTCGGTTCGAGTCGTTGTGCGAGCGCTACCCCGCGCTGAAGAACACGAACAACGTCGTGCATCTGGGGACGCTCGGAACCGGCAACCACTTCGTCGAGGTGTGTCTCGACGAGGCGGACCGCGTCTGGCTCATGCTGCACTCGGGCTCGCGCGGCGTCGGCAACCGCTTGGCGTCGATCTTCATCGAGAAGGCGAAGCAGGACATGGAGCGCCAGAACCACGCGCTCCCGGACCAGGACCTCGCGTACCTCGAGGAGGGCTCGGAGTTCTTCGACGACTACGTCGAGGGCGTCGAGTGGGCGCAGGACTTCGCGCGCCTAAACCGTCGCGTGATGATGGAGAACGTGATCGAGGCCGTGGACAAGGTGCGCGAACTGCCGCCGTTCCGGGCCGATCTGATCGCCGTGAACTGCCACCACAACTACGTCGCGCGTGAGCGCCACTTCGGCAAGGAGTGCTTCGTCACGCGCAAGGGCGCCGTTCGCGCGGGGCTCGGGGACCTCGGCATCATTCCGGGTTCGATGGGCTCGAAGAGCTTCATCGTTCGCGGCAAGGGCAACGCAGACAGCTTCGAGTCGTGCTCGCACGGAGCGGGGCGCGTGATGAGTCGTACGCAGGCCAAGAAGGTCTACACGGTCGACGATCACGCTGCCGCGACGGCGCACGTCGAGTGTCGCAAGGACTCGGGCGTGATCGACGAGACGCCGATGGCGTACAAGGACATCGAGTCCGTGATGGCGGCGCAGGCCGAGCTGGTCGACGTCGTCCATACGCTCCGTCAGGTCGTGTGCGTGAAGGGCTGACGTCATGCACATCATCGACGGACGAATGGGTGAGGGCGGGGGACAGGTGCTTCGTAGCAGCTTGTCCCTCGCCGCGGCGCTCGGTGTGCCCGTGCGCGTCGAGCACATCCGCGGCGGGCGGTCGAAGCCCGGCGTCTTGCGCCAGCATCGAACCGCTGCACACGCCGCCGCCGCGATCACGAACGGAGAGTTGAGTGGCGCCGAGCTCGGGAGCGATGCGCTCGAGTTCGTGCCCGGCGAGCTCACGGCGGGCGAGTACCGTTTCGCGGTCGGCTCCGCGGGCAGCGCCATGCTCGTGCTCCAGACGATCCTGCCCCCGCTCCTGCTCGCGCGTCGCGAGAGTCGCATCGAGCTCGAGGGCGGAACGCACAACCCATGGGCGCCGCCGTTCGAGGCCGTGCAGCGCTCTTTCGCGCGCGCGCTGCGCGCGACCGGCGCGGAGCTCGAACTCTTGCTCGAGCGGCCGGGGTTCTATCCCGCGGGCGGCGGCCGACTCGTCGCTCACGTGCGTCCCGCAGCCGAGCCGCGGGCGCTCGAGCTCGTCGAGCGCGGGGCTGAGCGCGCGCGCTCCGCCGAGGTGCTGCTCGCCCACATTGCGCGCAGCGTCGGCGAGCGCGAGCTCGCGCTCCTCGTGCATCGCCTGCCGAAGCTCGAGGGGCACGCGGAGATCTGCGAGCTGGACGAGAGCGCCGGGCCGGGGAACGCGGTGAACATCACGCTCGAATTCGAGCACGTCACCGAGGTCTTCACCGGCTTCGGCGAGCGCAACGTGCGCGCGGAGGTCGTCGCGAAGCGCGTGGCGAACGCGACGCGTCGCTATCTCACGCTCGACGCGCCGGTCGGCGAGCACCTCGCGGATCAACTGATGCTCCCGCTCGCGCTGCTCGCTGGGGGGACGTTCCGCGCGACCGCGCTCTCGAAACACGCGCGCACGAACGCCGACGTCATCAACGGGTTCCTCGCGGGAGCGGTCGAGATCACCGACAGCGAAGAGCGCGGCGGAACGGTGCGTGTCGTGCCAGCTCGATCGCCGTAACGCACGCCTCGTTTGTGGAGATACACCCCACGCGCGAACGCGATTGTTGACGCTTTCTACGGACGGCTACGAACACGCGAGTCGGAGTTCGTCGTTACCATCGGTTCGTCAGGATGAACGCAAGACAGGAGGATCCCGTGCAAGACTACGTCGACAGACTCGAAGCCGTTCTCGAAAGCGCGTCGCCCGCGCTCCGCGAGATTCCCGAGGCCAAAGCGCGCACACGACCGTCGTCCGGCGGTTGGTCACCGAGCGAAGTGATCGGGCACTTGGTCGATTCCGCGTCGAACAACCACCAGCGCTTCGTTCGCGCCCAGTTTCGAGAGAGCATCGTCTTCGAAGGCTACGACTCGGACGATTGGGTCAACGTGCAGAAGTACAACAACGCACCGTGGGACGATCTCGTGACGCTGTGGCGAAGCTTCGACGAACATATGGCGCGCGTCATGCGCGCGATCCCCGAAGCTGTGCGCACACGCGCTGTGACCGACCACAACCTGGACCAGATCGCTTGGCAGACCGTGCCGAGGGAGCGCGCGACGACGCTCGAGTACTTCATGTCCGACTACGTCGCGCACATGGAGCACCATCTCGGCGAGGTCCTCGGCGCGGAGTGGAGCGCCGTGAATGTCGCGTAGTCGCGGCGATGCAGTTGTTCCGACTTCGGCTCTTGTTCGGCGTCGCGGCGCGTCGATTGGATGCTCGATCTCGCGTGCGCTCGCACGTGCATCCAGCTCCGAACGTATCCAGCTCCCCAAGGGCCGTGATCGACCGCACGCAACGCAGCCAACTCGCCACCGCGCTTCGTGCGTTCCTCGCCGGGCGTACGACGCTCGAGGAGTTCTGGCGCGAGCCGCCGCACGGTTGGATGCGTGATCGAGGCGTCGCGGCCATCGTGGACGAGCTCGACGAGTGGTCCGGGGATCAGGACTGGGCGAAGAAGGCGCCGGGCCTGCTCGACGATCGGATGCGGGGTTGTTTGAAGCGCGTGCTCGTCTTCCTCCAGGCGGACGTCGAGTACCAATGGGGAGCGCTCAACTCCGTGCCGTGGGTTCCGTGGCCGTGCGAGCTCGAGCTCGGTCAAGCGATGGTCTGGCCGTTCTATCGCAGCGAGGAGTTCCTCGCGGCGCTCGCCAGCCCGCGCCTCTTGAACGGCCGTCGACTGGCCTGAGTTCGCGCTGGCCGAGCTCCCCGCCTTCGCGTCGAATGCACGCGAGGAAGAAGCCATGACCCGCGCCACGCTGCACGCCGTCCATCCCGTTCTGCCGACTCGCGACGTTCGCGCCGCACTCGAGTACTACGTCGAGAAGCTCGAGTTCACGTGGGCGTTCGCGGATTCGCGCGAGGAGCCCAGGTACGCCGGCATTCGACGCGACGGCGTCGAGCTGCACCTCCAATGGCACGATGCGTCGGAGTGGGAGGTGACCGAGCGTCCGTCGTTGCGCTTCGTCGTGCCCGATGTCGACGCGCTCTTTGCCGAACTCGCGGACAAGGACGTGTTTCATTCGAGTACGGCGCTGCGCGACACGGCCTGGGGAACGCGCGAGTTCGCGTTCTTCGATCCCGACCAGAACGGTTTGACGTTCTACCGCGATCTGTAGCGCGTCGCCGTGGATAGACTCGTGCCGGAGCGACGAGTCATGAACCACTGCATCGGATTGGGCGTCGCCTTGGGCCTCGCCGTGACGTCGGGCGCGATCTGCGCGCAACAGGAAGAGCTCACACCGGGCGAGCTCGCGTTCGTCGAGTGGGCGACCGAGACCGCGCTTCCGCTGCCCACGTTCGTGGGTGCGGATGTGCCGGAGGATGTCGACTTATCGCCGCTCGACGCCGACTTCGCGCGCGCGCGCTTCGTGTATCTGGGCGAACCGGACCACTTCATCGCGGAGAAGTACGCCTTCCGCAGCGCGTTCATCGCACACCTGTTCGGCAAGGGCTGGCGTCAGGTCTGCATGGAGATGGGCCGTGCCGATGGGGTGCGCGTGAATCGCTACCTCGGGACCGGAGACCGGCGCCACCTTGCCGATGTTGGCGTCTATCGCGTGGGCACCCGCCTAGCGAGTGCGGACACTGCGTTCGCGGACGTGATGCGCACCATCGGTTCAAGTGGCCGCGACGGAACTCCCTGTGAGATCTCCTACTTCGGCTACGACGTCGACACGGTTCCGGGCGTCGGCTTCGAGGACATCCGCGATAGGCTCGGTGCGATCGAAGGCCTGCCGTTCGCGGACGACCTGCTCGACGCCGCACGAAGCGCGCAGCGACGTGGAGTGCTCGGCGAGACGCCCGAGCTCGACGAGTGGCTCGCGAACTGGGACGCCATCGACGCAGAGCTCGAGCCGCATGCCACCGATGACGAACGCGAGGATCTCTACCTCGACATCGCATGCTTGCGCGCGAGCGGAGCCTTCGCGCGGGAGATCGGCCCGATCCTGGCGAACGGTGTGTCGCGCTATCCCGTCGAGACCTTCGCGCGGCGCGAGGAGACGATGTTCGCGCACTTCGACAGCTGGAACCGGCGCAATCCGAGCGAGAAGCTGATCGTGATGGGGCACAACATGCACGTCGCGAAGGCCGATGGCGGCCGCATGCGCGATCACGGCCACGAACTCGAGATGTGGCCGTGCATTGGTGCGCATATCGCGCGCAGCGCACCGGACGAGGTCTTTGCGGTCTGGCTGCTCTATGACCACGGCATGCACAAGGAAGATCTATCGAGTGCGGTCACCGAGGTTCACAGCGCGCCGGGAACGCTCGAGGCGCTGCTCGCCCGCGTTCCACACGACACGTTCGTGCTGCGGCTGCAAAGCGATGACCCGCGCAGCCAACTGCTCGATGAAGAACGCGAGTTTCGAGTCAACGGCAACAGCCGCGGCTTCGCGGTGGTGCGCGAGAAAGCGGACGCGATCGTGTTCACGCGAAAGAGCAGCGCGCTTTGACTTCGCCAGAGATCGACATCCGACCCGAGGGCCCGTCCGAAGCGGATGGCATACGCGCCGTGCTCGTCGAGTCGTTTCCGAGCGATGCGGAGGCGCGATTGGTCGAAGCGATGCGCGCGAGCGGAGCGCTCGAGCTCTCGCTCGTCGCGACGAACCCAGACTCGGATGAGGTGATCGGCCACGTGGCGTTCAGCCCCGTGACGATCGACGAATTGTCGGCGGACAAAGTGTGCGCGTACGGTCTCGCGCCGGTCGCCGTCGGCGCCGCGTATCGCGAGCGAGGCGTCGCCGCAAAGCTGATCCACGATGGCCTCGCGCGCTGCCGAGAACGGAACATCGCGTTCGTCGTCGTGCTCGGCGACCCCGCGTACTACGGCCGATTCGGTTTCCGCGCGGCGCGCAACTGGTCACTGCGTGACGAGTACGGCGGAGGCGACGCGTTTCAGGCGCTCGAGCTGCGCGCCGGAACGATCCCGGCGGATGGCGGCCGCGTGCGTTACGCGCCCGACTTCGCTATCGCGAGCGACGACGCGAGTCACTAACCTCGGGGCATGAAGGCGCGCGCGCTTCGCTCCTTGCTCGCACTCGCGCTCGTCGCGTTCGGAGGCCTCTGCCTCAACTACACGAACGCGTGGAATCTCGAGCACCACACGGAATGGTCGAGCGAGCGCGGGCTGCCCGCGCCGAATCACGCGATCTTCTTCGGCGGCATCGCCTTCTGCGTCTTCGGAGGAGCGCTGCTCGCGACCGCGTTCCGCAGACCGGCCAACTAACTCACTGACTTGGAGAAACCGATGACCGTCTCGTCGACCGACCTGCGCTATCCCATCGGAACGTTCGAAGCCCCGGCGTCCATCTCGCGCGCGCAAGTGGATGCGTGGATCGACGAGATCGAAGCGCTCCCGGCCCAAGCGCGCGCGCTAGTGACGCCGTTCACGACCGAGCAGCTCGAAACGCCGTATCGTCCCGATGGTTGGACCGTGCAGCAGGTCGTCCATCACATGGCGGACAGCCATTTGAACAGCATCATCCGCTTCAAGTGGGCGCTCACCGAGGAGTGCCCGACGATCAAGGCGTACTACGAGGAGCGCTGGGCGAACCTCCCGGACTATCGGGCCGAGCATCTCTCGCTGTCGCTCGATCTATTGGACACACTACACGTGCGCTGGGGTGTGCTCTTGCGCGGCTTGACGGACGAGGACCTCGAACGCGAGTTCGTCCATCCGGATTCGGGAGCGAACGTGCTGGCGGAGGTCGTCGGAATGTATGCCTGGCACGGCAAGCACCACGTCGCCCACATGCGCTCCCTTGCCGAACGCGAGGGGTGGCTCAGCTAGCCGGCCGTGGGAGGCTCACGCTATCCTCGAAGGGCGCTGGATCCTTGCTGGCTGCGTTCCGCTTCCTCCGAGTCTCCAGGAATACGCGTCGTCAGCGTCTCGTCAGCGTGGATCCAACACCCTCCGAGGACGCCGTGAGCCTCCCACGGCCTGCTACGTACCGACAATGCTCTCCGCCATCGAGCTAAGTCCCGACACGAGCTGGTTCGCGGGGTGGGGGACGCTCGCCCTGGTTAACGCGGGTCTAGCGCAGGGCAAGAATCGCAGTGGGCTCGTTTGGTTCCTGATCTCGCCCCTGTCCGGTCCGGTCGCGGCGTTCGCGTTCTTCCCGACGCTCGCTAGGCGCAAGCACGGAAGCGCGTGACGGACGACTTCTATTGCCACGAGGTGCTGAGCGGCCGCACGCGCGTCGACGTCGTCGTCGAGACCGATGATGTGCTCGCGTTTCATCACACACGTCCGCACTGGCCCGTGCACATCGTCGTGATCCCGAAACAGCACGTGCCGTCGCTCACGGACCTTGGCGGCGCCGACGAGTCGCTGCTACACCGCCTGGTCGAAGTTGTGCGCGGCGTGGCGCATGACGTCGAAGCGGAGCACGGCGCGGCGCGCGTGCTGACGAACCTCGGCCGGTATCAGGACTCGAAGCATCTGCACTTTCACGTCTGCTCCGGCGATCCGCTCGAATGAGCTGCGCGCACTAGCTCGCGCGGCTAGCGGCGAGCGGGAACGCGATCACGGGCACGGTGCTGTGCCGCAGAACAAGCTCGGCGACCGAGCCCATCAATGCGCGACGGAAGCCGGACCGACCGTGTGTCGCGAGCGCGATGAAGTCCGCGTCGTGCTCGTGAGCGTAGCGAGCGACTTCGTCGTGGATGTCGATCGCGACGCGGGCTTCGGTCTCGACGGCGACTTCCTCCCCGAGCCGGAGCTTGGCGGTCGCCAGATCCTCGCGCGCTTGCGCGACCAGCTCGCTTTCGTTGTCCGGCGGGATCGCGACGCGCGGCGCCAGCGGTGCCCCGTGTGGGATCGCCGCGAGCTCGCGGATGACGTGCAAGAGCGCGATGCGTCCGCCGATGCGCTTCGCCAGCTCGGCGGCCGGAGCGAACGCTTCGTAGGATGCGTCGGAGAAGTCGGTGAGAAGGACGATCAGCGGTTGCTTCTTCATCGGTCCAGGCTCCTGGGTTGGGCGGCCGTCGTGCCGCGGGCGGACGGGCGAGTGCCCCGCTGGATGTGTGTAGGGCGACTTGGGCTCAATAAAAAGAGTCACGGCTCCCTTTATTACGCCAGCCTGAAATGCCTGAAGAACAAGGACTTGTGACCACTCGAAACGGGGAGCTCGGGCGCCTACAACAGACGTATATGGAGCTGAACCTCTTCTGATGTGGGGAGCCCTCCCCACCGTGCCGTGAATGCCTTCTCCCACTCCGCCGAGTACGCGATCCGCGCGCTGACCCACCTCGCGGAGCAGCGTGGCGCCGGCTACGTGCTCGTGCGCGACATGTCGGAGCAACTCGGCATCCCGGCCGCGTTTCTCGTCAAGGTGCTTCGACCGCTCGTCGAGCGCGGCTTGATCGAGAGCCGACGGGGTCGTGGCGGGGGGTATCGGTTGGCGCGTCCGCCCGGACAGGTACGCCTCTTCGACATCGTGGATACTTACGACACGCTCGCGGCGGAGCCGACCTGTGCACTGGGGCAAGCGGTTTGTTCGGACGCGCGTGCGTGTCCGATGCATCGCTACTGGGAGGACGCGTTCGCCGCGTTTCGAGCGTACGTCGCCGAGACGACGCTCGACGACATGGTGCAGTTCTGCCGCGAGCGAACGGACTGCGCGTACCCGGCGATCGGAGCCGCTCGGCCCGACCCTTAGCCGCCGGGCGTTCGACTTGCGTTGAGCGCCGAGCGCGTCCGCGCGGGCGCGCTAGGGTGGCTTCCTGCGGGCGAGCGGTCGACGACGACCGGTGTGCTGCCCGGCTCCTCTGTCGTTCACCGAGGCTCGCGCCGGTAGGACCGGCGTGCATGGATTCGCGATGAAGCTCACCCGTTTGCTCGCTCCCGTTCTCGTTCCCTCCATCGCCTTTGCGGCGAGCGGCACGCATCTCGGTTCGGCCGATGACGAGGCCGGTGCATCTGTCGATGTTGCCTCGATCAGCGCGCTCGCATTCGGCCCGGACGGCGTCTTGTTCCTAGGCGACAGCCGAGCCGGCGCCGTGCACGCGCTGGATCTTGGCGAGCGTGACGCTCCGGGTGAGCCCGCGACGTACGCGATGCTCGACGTCGAGGCGCGCATCGCGGCGCTCGTCGGGACGAACGAGGCCGACGTGATGATCCACGACCTCGCCGCGGATCCGCGTTCGCGCTCGGTCTACATGGCCGTGTCGCGCGGCCGCTCGAAGCAGACGATGCAGTGGCACATTCCGAACGAGGTCGCGGACGCCGACATCCTGCTCCGCATATCGCCCGACGGTTCGATCGAGCTCGTCGAGTACGGCGACATGACGCGCACGACTGCGCAGCTTCCGAATCCGATCGACGACCTTGCTCACAGCTGGAAACCGAACACGACGCAGCGCGGCGATGCGATCACCGACATGGCGTTCGTCGACGGCCACCTGCTCGTATCGGGGCTGTCGAACGAGGAGTTCGCGGCCGTGCTTTGGCGCCTGCCCTATCCGTTCGACGGCAAGGTCGCGTCCACAACGCTCGAGATCTTCCACGGCGCGCACGGGGAGTACGAAACCCACGCGCCCATACGGGCCTTCGTTCCCTACGACTTGGGCGGCGAGCCGCACGTGCTCGCTTCCTACCTCTGCACGCCCTTCGTCGAGTTCGAGGCAAGCGCGCTTCAGGACGCCGAACACGTTCGCGGGAGGACGATCGCGGAGCTCGGTTCGGGAAACTACCCGGTCGACATGATCGTGTACCGCAAGGAGGGCGAGGATCGCGTGCTCATCGCGAACTCGAATCTCCCGATGATGATCGTGAGGAC
>JAVJHY011932366.1:0-18578 GCA_035593235.1 Phascolosoma agassizii
TATTCGGCGCCTCCCATGTTGCGTCGACTTGTGGCGGCCGGTCGCAACGGGCGTAAGGCAGGCAAGGGCTTCTACGACTACACCAAGAAGGCGTAGACCTCGTCGCATACCCGACCTCGTCGATTCAGCATGAAGGAGCGATCTTGAGCGATACATTTACCACCTATGACGTGGACGACGGCATTGGCACGATTACGGTCAATCGCCCCGACAAGTTGAATGCCCTCAACGACGCGGTGATGGCCGACATCGATACCGCCTTTGCCACGGCGAAGGCCGATGACACGTGTCGTGTCGTGATTCTCACCGGAGCGGGCGAGAAGGCGTTTGTGGCAGGAGCCGATATTGGCGAGCTTGCTACGCAAACCGTTCGCGGCGGCAAAGAGAAGTCGCTTCGCGGTCAGGCCATCCTTGCGCGCATCGAGAACTTGGGCAAGCCCGTCATTGCAATGATGAATGGCTATGCGTTTGGTGGGGGCCTCGAGTTGGCCCTCGCCTGCCACGTACGCACGTTGGCGGCCGAGACGCGCATTGGGCTTCCCGAAGTGGGGCTTTCAATCATTCCCGGGTACGGCGGCACACAACGGCTTCCACGCATCGTGGGTCGTGGTCGCGCGCTCGAGATGATCCTCACCGGCAAGCCGATCGATGCCGACACCGCGTTTCGTTTCGGCCTTGTCAACCGTGTGGCACCCGCCGTCGAGTTGAAGGACGTTACGCATGGGCTTGCCAAGGCGATGCTCGGCAATGGTCCCATCGCGATGGCCATGGCTACCGAGGCCGTGCTGCGCGGCGGCGAAGTGAGCATGGAAGAGGGGCTGCGCATCGAATGCGACCTCTTCGGTGTGATCTCATCCACCGACGACATGCGCGAAGGCCTCAACGCGTTTCTCGAGAAGCGCAAGCCGGCTTACAAGGGCAGCTAACGCCCACGTTCGATGGGTACCTCGAGACCCTCTAGTTCTAGATCTCATACGGCACGGGAACGTAGCTCGACTTGGTGAGCGCGCCCATTCCGTTTTCGACGTTCAACACATGCAGGAGCGATAACAGATGTCCACCAAAGAAACCCTCGTGATTGTGTCCGGTGCTCGCACGCCCATGGCTGAGTACAGCGGAACCCCCGGCTACGGCCTCCTGGCAAGCCTCTCCGCCATCGAGCTTGGCGCCATTGCGGCCAAAGAAGCCATGAAGCGTGGCAACATTGCGCCCGAAAAGATTGATCACGTCTTCATGGGCAATGCGCTTCAGACGAGCAACGACGCCCTCTATGGCGCGCGCCACGTAGGTCTTAAAGCGGGTGTCCCTGAGACCACACCCGCACTCACCGTGAACCGCATTTGCGGAAGCGGACTTCAGAGCGTGGTGAGCGGCGCGCAGGAGATTCAGTTGGGTCGTGCCACGACCACGCTGTGCGGTGGGATGGAAAGCATGTCCCAGGCGCCGTTCGTAATCGCCGATGGCCGTAGCGGCCGTCGTCTTAGTCAAACGATCGAGGCCAAGGACCTTCTGTTTGAAGCGTTGATGGATCCCTACTGCGGATTCTTCATGGCACAAACGGCCGAGAACGTGGCCAAGGACTACAAGATCTCTCGTGAAGCGCAAGACGAGTTCGCGTACCGGAGCCACAAGCTCGGAACCGAAGCCGTACAAAACGGTGTCTTTGACGAAGAGATCGTGCCCATCACGGTGAAGCGCGGTCGCAAAGAGTTCGAGGTAACCCGTGATGATCACGTCAAGCCTGAGACGAGCTTGGAAGCCCTTGCCAAGTTGCGTCCTGCGTTTGGTAAGGAAGGCACCGTGACCGCGGGTAACGCATCGGGCATTGTCGATGGCGCAGCAGCGGTCGTTGTCACCACCAAGGCCAACGCCGAAAAGGAAGGCTGGGACATCCTTGCCGAGATCGTCGAGTGGGATACCGCCGGCGTGGCACCGCGCATTATGGGTATGGGACCTGCGCCCGCGATCCGCGGTGCGGCTAAGCGTGCGGGCATTGACTACAAGAAGGACGTCGATCTTTACGAGATCAACGAGGCCTTTTCTGCGCAGTACATCGGTTGCGAACAAGAGTTGGGTCTCGATCGCGACCGTTGCAACGTCTACGGCGGCGCGGTGGCCATTGGCCATCCCCTGGGCGCCACCGGCACGCGTTTGATCTATAGCCTTGCGCTCTCACTCAAGCGCCGTGACGTGAAGTACGGTATGGCGTCGGCATGCATTGGCGGTGGCCAGGGTATTGCTGTGTTGCTCAAGAACCCCACGAAGTAGTTCTTTCGCATCTTTTGTTGGGCGCGGTCGAGATCGGCCGCGCCCGCACGTTCGCCATCCATGTCGCTTACATCTTGTTTGTTCGCCAGCCCTGAATTGCAAAGCCTATGAATACCCCTCCGCCGGCCGTTGATGTCTTTTCGGGTCCACCTCCTGAGGTGGTTTCGCTATCGCCCGGGAAGCGCGTTCTTTATCTCACCCGAGATCCGCAGCTCATTCGCGATCAGTTATCGGGCAAGATCACATTGACCATGGCCGATGTGGGACCGGGCGATCTACTTGATGAGATCAACACCGACACCATGACCCCCGCGTGGGTGTGTTTCCGGCATCGCCCGGAAGACATTGCCCGCGATGCCTACGCGGGGTTGATTGCAAACGGCGAGCGCGTCGTCGAGACCGATGCGATTGCCAAGGGTGGCTTCGAGATTATCGTGGCCGGCGTTCGCAAAGGCGTTGGAAGCTCGCGCGAAACAGCCGTGCAGTGTGAGAAGTGGTCGGGCATTCGTATCTCAATCGCCGCATCGTTCGCACCCATTCATGCGCGCAACTTGATCAACCAAGGCGTGCTCATGGGCGACTACGAGATTCTTCGCCGATTGGAAAAGGGCGAAGGGGTTCCTCTGCGAGCGTTCACCGACGGCTACGACCCCATGACGCAAGAGATCATTCGGTGTGGCGGGTTGTTTGAGTTTGGTGCGGCCCTTAAGTCGGGCAAGGCGTCGCCGCCTGTGATCGATACCCCCAAGCGTCCTATGACCATGGCCGAGAAGATGATTGCTTCGCACTTAGTCGATCCCCATGACTCTGCCTGCGTCAAGCCCGGCGACTCGGTCGTTGCCCGTGTGGATGGTGGTTACAGCCATGAGTTCACCACCGCGCAGGTGCATGAGTTCTTGCGTCAGAATTTTGGTGACGACTACACCATCCCCGATTCCAGCAAGTTTGCCGTCTTCGAAGACCACTTGATCTACGCCGACGGGGTGGCGCGCATGGCGCCGTACGCTGAGACCATTCAAACGTTGCGCGACTTACAGGTCACCTTCCAGAAACACACCGGCGTGCGTGATTTCAGTGCGCGCGACGGCAAGAGCCCCGGCATTTGCCATCAAGTGGCGCGTGAACAGATCATTGAACCCGGCGATTTCATTCAGGCCACTGATAGCCACACGTGTATGGGCGGCGCCAGTAACGCGCTTACCTACGGTGTGGGCACAACTGAGTATGCGGCCTTGATTCACTCAGGCTTTACGCTCGTGCAAGTGCCCGAGTCGATTCGATTCGAGTTGACCGGATCGCTCAAGCCAGGCGTGGCAGCAAAGGATGTGATCCTTCACATCTTGCTTCATCACGCCAAGCCTCAACACACGCTCAACCGCAGCATGGAGTTTGGCGGTCCCGGATTGCACGCGATGTCTCTCGATGAGCGGGCCACGCTTGCCAACATGGCCACCGAGTGTGCGGCGCGTACAGGCATCTGCGAGCCCGATGAACGCTTGCTTGAGTGGATGGCCAAGCGCCGTCCCGGCATCGATGTCGATGCCATGCGCGCGCGCTTCGTCATGCCCGATGAGGGCGCTCACTACGACGGTGGCGTTCACACCATTGATCTCGCGACGATTCCGCCCATGGTGGCTACGCCTGGCGACGCCGACAAAGGAGTGCCAAGCGATCCCACCAACGGTGTGGCCATTGCCGATCTTGAGTCGGTGCGCATCGATATCGCCTACGGCGGGTCGTGTACGGCGGGCAAGCACGACGACATCGACATGTACGCTGCCGTGATGCAAGAGGCCAAAGAGGCAGGCTTGCGTGTCGCCGATGGCGTGCAGTTCTTTATCCAGTTCGGTTCGGTTGCTGTGCGTGAGTACGCCGAAGCCCAGGGCTACCT
Source organism: Phascolosoma agassizii (assembly GCA_035593235.1). Lineage (NCBI taxonomy): Eukaryota > Metazoa > Annelida > Sipuncula > Phascolosomatiformes > Phascolosomatidae > Phascolosoma > Phascolosoma agassizii. The sequence continues at coordinate 4,160 of JAVJHY011932366.1, forward strand.
CGACCTCTTCCGAGAGACCGGCGTGCAAGTCATTCATCCCGGGTGTGGCGCGTGCATTGGGTGCGGCCCGGGTGTCTCCGACGAGGCCGACCAGGTGTCTGTGTCCGCGATCAACCGCAACTTCAAGGGACGTTCCGGTCCCGGTCAGCTCTACCTAGCTTCGCCCTACACCGTTGCGGCCTCTGCGGTGAAGGGTCACATTACGGCCTGGATGCCGGGTGCCCTCAAGCCGGTCGCAGTCTGAACTCTTGCACGCTTCGCGCGTGAGACCCTGCGCCGAACTCATGCCGGTTCCATCGGGGCGATAGGATGACTGCGCGCGAATGCGCCTGAAGGAGCTACGAATGCGACGACACAATCTTGGAGTACTGGCCGGCGACGGTATTGGCGAGGAAGTCGTACGCGAGGGCTTGCGTGTACTCGATGCGGTGGCCAAGGGCGAAGGCTTCGAGGTCGACCTCAAGCACTATCCCTACGGCGCGGACCACTACCTCGAGACGGGCGAAGACATGCCCCAAGAGGCGGTCGCCGAAATGGCCACGAAGGAAGCCGTGTTGCTTGGCGCCATCGGCGACCCGCGCATCGAGACGGGCTATCTCGAGCGCAAAATTATCTGGGGACTTCGTCAAGGCTTTGACCTCTTCGTCAACTTGCGTCCCATCAAGCTCTACAGCGAAGAGTTTTGCCCGCTAAAGAACAAAGGTCCCGACGACGTCGATCTCATCGTCGTGCGCGAGAACACAGAAGATGCCTACGCCGGCCTCGGTGGCATCCATCGCATTGGCACGCCGCACGAAGTGGCCATTGCCGAGATGATCTATACGCGCAACGGTGTCGAGCGCGTGATTCGTTATGCGTTTGAGTTGGCCAAGCGGCGCAACAAGGGCGGCAAGCCTCAGGTAACCCTCGTCGACAAGAGCAATGCCATTCGCGCGCAAGACATTTGGACACGCGTGTTTGCCGAGGTGGCGTCGGAGTATCCCGACATCAAGACCGACCACGCCTACATCGATGCCGCCTGCATGTGGATGGTGAAGAACCCCGAGTGGTTCGACGTCGTCGTAACGCCCAATCTCTTTGGTGACATCATTACAGACCTTGGCGCCATGGTGCAGGGTGGAATGGGTGTGGCCGCGAGCGGCAACATCCATCCGGGCAAGGTCAGCGTCTTCGAGCCCATTCACGGTTCGGCACCCAAGTACCGCGGTCAAAACAAGGCCAACCCCTTGGCCACGATTGAAGCCGTGCGCATGATGCTTGAGCACATTGGCGAGTCCGCAGCTGCGGCGCGAGTAGGCGCAGCCATTCGTTCCGTGCTTGAAAGCGGACGCATCAAGAGCCTTTCGGCCGGCGCACACTCAACCAGCGAGTGGGGCGACATGGTCCTGGACGCCCTTTCGGCGTCTCCTGCCGCTTCGTAGGGTCTCGCCCTTACGAGGACCCCATGTTCATTCTGCCTATCGGTGATGCGCCCAACTTTGCGGCGCGTCGTCCGTGGGCTACTTGGTCGTTGATGACGATAGGTGTGGTTGTACACACGCTGCGCATCTTCCTGTGCGATGCATCGGGTGGGGAGTCCCTTCGAGCGTGGGGCCATGTACCGCTTGATCCCACGCCGCTAACGTGGCTGACGCATATGTTCGTACACGGAGGGTGGCTTCACCTCGCGCTCAACGTTGTGGGCCTGTGGGTTTTTGGCGACAATGTCGAGGGGGCGCTCGGACCGCTTCGTTTTCTTATCGCCTACGTCGTGTGCGGGCTGGCAGGCGCATTGGTCTTTGACCTTACCCATCCCCATGGAGCAATTCCGTTGGTGGGAGCCTCCGGCGCCGTGTTTGGCGTGATGGCCATGTACGTCGGCCTGTTTCCGAAGAACCGCATTCGTTTCATCTTGTGGTTCTTTGCCGTCGTCTTTCTTTGGGCTCCGGTGCGCCTTGTTGTTGGCGGTTTGGTCGCGATCGATGTCGTGATGTGGATTCGCATGTTGGTGGACGACACGGCAAGAGCCGCGGGAGGCATTGCGCATGCAGCCCATGTGGGAGGCGCCGCGGTGGGACTTTGCCTTGCACTCTTGTTGCGCTCGCTCGTGGCCGGTTCATCGCCGCGAGCACATCCAGCGAGTCGACCTGCGCGCGGCGTGGCGGTCATGCTTGAGTCGGCGGGGCACTTTGAGCGCCGTGGCGACGCCGTCATGGCTGAACGCATCTACACCGCGCTCGTTCGAGATCACGTGGGAACACCCGAGGCCTCGACGGCGGCCTATCGGCTAGGCCTCATGCTTCACGCCCTGACCGATCGACGTGGCGAGGGCGATGAGTACCTGCGCCACGCCCGCGACTACCACCCCGACGAGTCCATCCGTGTGCGCGCCGAAGAGTTGCTCGAGCGGCCACAGTAGGGGCCATCAAGCCGCCCGAATCGGCACGTCTTCGTGCAAGGTCATGCCGCAGAGATCGTCTAACTTGGGCTCAACAATCTGCGTTCCGGCGCATCTACTCATTTTGCTCGGACTATTGATGAATGCCCTAGGTGGCCTGGTCTTCTCAGCTGAAGCCCGTTTGGAAGGATCCCCGCCGCTTCGGAGGCGCGCGCCTTTCACGAATCATCCCAACTAGGATCGATCTCGCGATACCCTTCGCTACCTGCCATTCGGTCCCGTCCACACGGGGGCCGTGCGTTCCGCAAGACCTTTGGAGAGGACTCAATTCCCTTGGCACCTCGACTGATCAAATGGACGAAACGCCTGGTGCTCTTGCTCCTGGTCCTCGCGCTGTTGGCCTTCCTTGCGTTTGGCATCTTTCTCTATTGGCCCTGGGAAGGCAAGGTCGAAGATGTCATGTCGCTTGTGCCCTACGATGTCGAGTTCGTGATGCGCGGTTCGTTCGACGACTTCGAGGAACTCGACTGGTTCGAACACAACCTTATCGACGATCCGATTCACCCCTTGGTTGGCGCGTGGTCGAGCGGGCGTGGACGTGAACTTCCCAAGGGTACTCAGTCTCTTCCTTCACTCCGCACCACCCTCGCCAATATCGAAGATCAGATCAACGAGCAAATCCCCATCGACGCAGAGTGGGCCAAGTTTGGATTGGTCAAGGACATCCTGCGCGGCGAGTCGGTGGTGGCCGGCAAAATTTGCCGTGGCGCCAAGCCCAAAGATGGTCCTCCTACCTGGCAAGAGATCATTGTCCTGACGCGCGTGTCGTGGCGCGCTAAGTTCGTGTCGGCCCTCAAGAACGGTTTTGTGCGCGACAACCTGGGCCCCGAGATGAAGGCCGAAGAGCTCCCGGGCGGCGTGTACAAGCTCACGTTTCCACGAGTTCGAGTTCGTAGTCTCCGTGAGCGTTCCGCTTGTGGTGGCGGCGAGGTCATGCCCGAAGACAACATCTGGTATCTCTTCCGCGTCGACGATGTCATTGCACTAAGCAATAGCGAGTCTCTGATCTCGCAAACATCCGACCTCGCGTCGGGCTCGACCTTGACGAAAGAGAGCTTTCTCGATCGACGAGGCTATATCGTAGAGCGAGACGAACGCGGCATTCGGTTGGCGATCGTCATGGACGCACTGCACAACTACCTTGTGCGCGCCACCGAGACGGTTCCCGACCTCAAGCCGATGCTTCATGTATTGCGCCCCAAGGCGCTTCTGAAGCTCGCAGGTGGCGTTAATCTCGATAGCACCAGTCTGCTTCACGCCGAGGCCGATATCGTTATCAGTAAGCCCGAGTGTCGGTCTACGTACGACAACATCTATCGCCTTTCGCCTCGTCCTGTGCGTGAAGGCATTGCCGATATGGTGCCCGCGGAAGATACCTTCGGCGTGGCGTTCCTTCGGACCAATCCCGAGTTCTTGTTCAACACCATTTACCAAGAACTTCACCCCGCCGATCGGCGTCTATGGGAAGACAACCTGCGCCGGATGGGCGGGTACCGGAGGATTGAGGACTTTTTCAGGGATCTTGCCGGCTACATGGGTGAGACGGCCACGGTCGCGGTGGCGCGATTGAGCGAAGTCTTTGACAAGAGTGACTATGCCGAGTGGTATTCGGACGACCTTGACCCGTACCCCGCCGTGGCCATTCTGGTGGATGTGAGTCCCGGAACCACGTTAGAAGACACGACAGAATTCTTGCGTACGAAGCTGCCATTGATTGGTATTGGCACGGATCTGAAAGAAGAAACATACAAGGGCTTCACCTTTGCGTGGGGCGAGCTCGAAGTCAAAATCATGGACTTCAAGCTCCTTGAGCCGTGCTTCATCGCGGTACAGGGGCAGCTCATCATTGCCAACAACCGTCAGTACTTGCGCAAGATCCTCGACACCATCAAGGGCGATGCACCCTCGCTTAGCAAAGATGATCGTTTTCGTACGACCATGGCGGCCTTGCCTGCCCGCGGTCAACTTGGCGTGTACTTCGATCTAGAGAAGTTGACGCGCATTCCGCAGGATGGATCGCCCGGCGCCCAGCCACGTGGATTTCTTTGGGACAAGCGAAACCAATGGGTCCGCACCAACAAGGATCCTCGAGCGCAGGCCATCGCGTTCCGTGAAAAGGAGAAGCGCAAGCTTCCGCGCACGTTGACGCCCGCTCAAGAGGACAAGCTTGAAGAGAGCGTCGATGCCTACGTACGTAGTTGGGAAGCGCAGTACAACGATTTCATCAGCGAATACCGAACAAGTCTTGGCAAGTTGCGACGCCTTGGTGCATTCGGCCTAGTCATTTCTGTCCAGGAGACCGATCTCCACCTCGAGACCGCCGTCCAGTTCCGCGAAGCGGAGGAGTGGCTGGAGTGGAAGCGGTAGGGGCCGTTCCCGCGAATTCACTCGCTTTCGGCTCTTTGCGGATGGCTATATGCGGATGAGGTGGAATTGATCCGTCTCGAGATCGAAGAGAATCTCAGGCTCATTCTGGGGTGCGTCTCTTGACACCACCTCCGCCACCGCTAACGTACGCCCCCCTACATTTCGAACCTCGCCGGGGTGGCGGAATTGGCAGACGCGCTAGACTAAGGATCTAGTGGACCTAACGGTCCTTGTGGGTTCAAGTCCCACTCCCGGCATATCGAAGTGATGGGTGGGTATTGGGGAAAGACGGGGTGCTGCACGTTGGATGCTCGGTCCTGCACCCCGAGAGATCGGCCCGGGTAGAGGACTACACCGGACCTCCTCTCGCGGCACATGACCGTCCCCCCAACGCGCCGATCGCGTGCGGACGATCTACAGTTGTGATTTGGGGAACGAATCACAGTGCGTGAAGAGGGGGAGGGGTGCGTGTTCGTGGGGCGCGGCCCTAGGCGTCGAGCGCGTCGATTGCGTACGAATGGTTTCCGATTGAGATTTGGGGAACGAATCACAGTGCGTGAAGAGGGGGAGCGTTGCGTGAAGAGGGGGAGGGGTGCGTGGAGTTGATCGCAAACGGAAGCGATGAGTGCCGCGACGGGCTAGGATTGGCGACGACCTCTGCCTTCGAGCCAAAAGACGGCCGTGGCGATAACCAGCGCGAGCACGCTAAGGAGGCTCCCTGCACTGCGTTGGTCGGGCTGCAGGAACACTTGGCCGAGGCAGATCGCAATCATCACTGCCAATGCGACCCTTTGCGTTGGTGAGTGCGGGTGCTGCGTTGTCTTAGGTGCCATTGCCAAATCGTATCATTTGGCCCCAATCCACGCAGGCGGGGGCATCTCGTCTTTCAGAGGGCGTTTGTCTCCACAGCCCTAGTTTTGGGATCTTCTCCACCGCAATGTGCGGCGCGGGTCCCACGAACTGTCATTTGCGCGGCAGGTGTTGGGCAGTTGTCTGGGACGACACGCGTTCGGCTGTAGTCCCTCGTTCGTACAACCGACTCACTACTACGTACAGCATGCTTGCCGCGCTGGCACCAGGAAGTTTGCACCAGGTGTGCGAACTGCGTTGGATCGCCAGACTCGCGACGCGGTGGGTGAGGGAGGTGCGTATGAAGAATTCGCGTTCTAAGTTCACAGGTCTATTCGTTCTCACGGCTGCGCTGGTCTTCAGCACAGGCTGCTCGACATTGGGTTTGCCCAGTGACCCACTTGGGGTGGGACGTTTGGGCGATCCGCTCGCGTTCATGAAGGTCAATAAGTCGTGTTCGACTTGTGCGGTGCCTGACAAGGTCAAATGCGCGACATGCGCTCTGCCTCCCGCGGCACCCGTCGTGGCGACCCCCGCAGTCGCTATTGCCCCAACACCTTGCGCGTCGGCCACCACGCCATGGGTTGCGGCGGAGACCGCCGCGGCGCCCACAACCGAGCTCGTGCCAGCCAACTACGCGCCCGTGCCTGCTTCGTTTGGTCCTGCGCGCCCCCAGGACTCCAAGCCCGGCGAAGTGTATTGCTACGTACAGGTTCCCCCGGAGCAGCGCGTGGTCTCGGAAAACTACTGCGTGACCCCTGCGTCGTGTCGCAAGGAGTGGGTACCCGCCGTCACACGCACGGAAATGCGTAGCGTGTGTGTGCGTCCGGCCTCATTCAGGCAGATTCCGATTCCTGCACAGTTTGAAGAGCGTGCTCGCCAAGTCCTTGTGCGGCCCGCGACCATGAAGTGGGTCAAAGTCCCCTGCAATCCCACCAAGCTCGCTGCGGGCGAGAAAGTAGGCGCCTGCTGGACACTAGAAGAGCAACCCGCTGAGTACCGAACCGTAACCGAGCGAGTTTGCACAAGCCCTGCATCTTGTACTCGTGAGCCCATTCCCGCCGAGTATCGCCAAGAGACGCGCCAGGTCACGGTAACGCCCGGTCGTTACAACAACATCCAAGTCCCCGCGCAGTACGCCACACGTGAGCGCACGGTGACGGTACGTCCTGCCCGTTGGGAATGGCGTCGCCAGTCAGAGTGCGAAATCCCAGGCATGGCCGGCGCAAACACGGCACCTGCTCCGGATCCGTCGGCTGGGGGTGCATCGTCTTCGGTTGCGCCGAACCCCAACTTCGGCGGTGGCCCCTCCGTGCCCGCGCCGCTCTACACCGATCCCAATGTGGGGCCGCTTCCTCCGACCGTCATATCGCCTCCAGAGGCGGCGCCAGCCGAGTCAATGCCTATCACGGAGCCTGCGGGCGACACGACCGCACCCGTGATGCCGGAGCCCACGCCAGAGGCCGCTCCCGCTCAGAATCCTCCTGCAGGCGATCTTCCCCCGCCAGAGAGCTTCGACGACAACTAGTCTCGTCATTGACGAGACACTAGACGCTAGACGCATTGTCGCGAGCACGAGCACTATCTAAGTAGTTGCCCAAGTAGAGGTATGCACACCTTGGTCGCGGCATCGTCGTCGGATGCCCGTTGATCGCCGGCATTCGAGTACGCTCTCTGCATGCGTACCACCCGCTCGCAACGACGGACCCATAGCAATCTCCCCACGGATCCACCCGGCTCCTGTGGGCACGCTCTAGGGCGTGTGTCGTGGGCACTGTGCTTGGCCGCTGCGTCATGCATGTTCGTGAGCGGCGGGAGCGCTTCGTTTGCCGAAGACACGCCACCGGCTACCAAAGCGAGTGAAAAGGGGCCCGCCGTGAAGGAGAACCGCCTCGCGCGGGAGCGCAGTCCGTACCTGCGTCAGCACAAGAACAACCCTGTGGATTGGTATCCGTGGGGGGACGAGGCCTTTGCGACTGCGAAGAAACAGAACAAGCTCATCTTCCTCTCCATTGGCTACGCAGCCTGCCACTGGTGCCACGTGATGGAGCATGAATCGTTCGAAGATGCGGCGACGGCCAAGGTCATGAACGACGCGTTTGTCTGCGTTAAAGTCGATCGAGAAGAACGTCCCGACATTGACCGCGTGTACATGAACGTGATTCACTTCTTTCGCGGACAAGGCGGATGGCCGCTCACGGTACTCATGCTCCCCAACGGGAAGCCATTTTGGGCTGGCACGTACTTGCCTGCCGCGCGTGTGCGCGAACTGTCCGCTCAAGTCTCCGCCCTTTGGAAGAAGGACCCAAAGCGCTTGATGACGCAGGCGGATGAAATCGCGGTCATGGCCAACGAAGATCCGCTTGCCAAGGGCATGGAAGACTATTCCGATTCGCGCGACGACCTGTTCGATTCCCTTCGCACGGCCATGAAGGCACGCTTTGACCACGATCACGGTGGCTACGGTCGTCCCGTACCGCCGCAGCCCACCAAGGAATATCGTTACCATCCTAAGTTTCCGCCCCACGCAGCCTTGTTGTATGGCTTGGAAGAGGGAGGGAAGCGTAGCGATGAAGACGAGCGCACCATGTTGCGAGAGACGCTGCGTTCGATGGCGGATGGCGGCATTCACGACCACGTAGGAGGCGGCTTTCATCGCTACAGCACCGATCGCGAATGGAAGGTGCCTCACTTCGAAAAAATGCTTTACGACAATGCGCTGTTGCTACAGGCGTATGCGGCGGGCTATGGCATGTGGAAGGACGACGCGTTCCAGCGTGTTGCCCTTCGTCTTGTGGCCTGGCTCGATCGCGAAATGAAGCGGCCCGGTGGTGGTTATGCTTCGAGCCTCGATGCCGACACGGAAGGCGTTGAAGGAACGACTTACACATGGACGCTCGATGAGCTCAAGGCAGCGTTGGGAAGCGGAGATCCGTTCAACGCGGTCGTCGTCACGTGCGGTATTGGCGACAAGGGCAACTTCCTTGATGAAGCTACGCATAAGTTCACGGGGCGCAACATGCTCTACGTGTCGCAGTCGTTCGAAGACGCCGCCAAGGCATGGGAAGGCAAGAACGCTGCCGAAGTGCAGGCGCTCTACGAGCAAGCATTGGACACGCTCCTGCCTCCGCGCAGCAAGCGGGCGCAACCAGGTCTCGACGACAAAGTCATCGTCGGATGGAACGGCTTGTTGGTGTCCGCATTGGCGCGGGCGAGCACGCATTTGGGTGACAAGCAGCTTGCGAGTAAGGCGGCGTCGCTTGGGAACGTTCTTTGGGCCACATGTCGCAGCGACGATGGACATCTGCTTCGCTTTCCAAAGAACTCAGGCGCGATCATCATGGGGTTCTGTGAAGACTATGTGCATGTCATAGAAGGCTTCCTGGACCTTCACGACATCGATCCGAAGGGTGGTTGGGTGACGCGTGCAGAGGCGCTCGGGCACATCTTGGTGAGCGAATTCCAAGACAAGGTTCACGGCGGATTTTGGACGTCTTCGTTGACGTCGGGCGAGACGCTCTTCGCTAAGTCCAAGGAAGCGTGGGATAGCCCGATTCCTTCCGACAACGGTACGGCCGCTCGTCTTTGTTTGCGGTTGAGTGCGCTCGCCAAAGACCGTGCGCCTTTCGCGAAGGCAAGCGCACGTTGTTTACGCGCGTATCGCCCCATGATGTCGCGTGTTCATATGGCGCCAGGATTGATCTCCCTGTTTCGGGCGTTGGCCGAATCGCCCGAATTGCCCGTCGTCACCAAGGCCGACATTTACCATCAAGGGACACACTTCACCCTGGAGCTCTTCCGGCAACGAGATGTCGTAGTCCCCGGGGGAAGCGTGGAGTTGCTCGTCAGAATCTCGCTTGACGAGAGCTGGCATGTAACGGCAAACGGCAAGGACGCGCTCAATCTTGGCCTCGCAGTCGATCCGAAGCTGGCCACCTTGACGGACATCCGCATGCCTACCCCTGCAACTCAGTCCATCGCCGGCGAATCCGTGGCGGTGTTCAACGGCGTTGTCGATCTCAGAGCCACGCTGCGGATTCACGAGGGAGTGACCGCAGGACCGCACAAGATTCCACTCACCCTCCAGTTGCAGCCATGCTCCACGGACCGATGTCTCGCGGCGGAACGCGCATCGCTGTCGTTTTCACTGCAGGTTGGCAGCAAGGATGGCGACACTCGGCATGCCGACCTTTGGGAGAGCCCCAAGCCTGAGGAGGGCGCCTCCCCGAGCACGACGCCCAAGGACGAGTAGACACGCGAGCTACGCACATGTGGTGCGGCGAACATTTAACTGGAGCACACAAGGTCCCATGGCGAACGAGCGTACATCTTCGAGCGAGCCATCCGCCGGGAGCGATGCGTCCGTCCTGGAGGTGTTTCCCAACCCCAAGCCCGGTCGCAACTACCGCATCGTGCATGTTGCTCATGAGTTCACCTCGATGTGTCCCATCACCGGTCACCCTGACTTTGCGACCCTTCGCGTGAGTTATGTTCCGAGCGCCACGTGCGTCGAGCTCAAGAGCCTTAAGATCTATCTTCATGGCTATCGAAACGTGGGCGTCTTTTACGAGGCGCTCATCAATCGCATTGCCGATGACTTGGCAACTTGCATGCAGCCGCGTCGCCTGACCGTACGCGGTGAGTTTCGAGGACGAGGTGGCATCTCATCGGTGATTACCGCGAACGTCCGAGGTACCAAGTCATCGGAGGCGGCGTCATGAGCGAGCATAGTTCCAGCGCGCTTACCCCCGAGCAGCAGCATCGGATTATCGAAGCCAGCACGGCCCTTCATACCACTCTCGAGTTGGGCCCGCTGCTTGAGTTGATCTTGAAGGTCGCTTCCGATGGCGTGAACGCAGAACGAGGCACCGTGTTTCTCGTGTCGCTAGACGGGAATGAACTCTGGTCGCGCGTACACGATGGGCAACAGAGTCTCGACATCCGATTGCCGATGGGCAAAGGCATCGCGGGCGCCGTGGGGCACAGTGGCGAGACCGAGCGGATTGCCGACGCTTATGACGACGAGCGCTTTGATCAGAGCTGGGATCGCAAATCGGGCTTTCGCACTCGGCAGATTCTTGCCGCCCCCATTCGCAATCGTGCGGGCGAGATTGTGGGTGTCTTTCAGCTCTTGAACAAAGACAAGGGCGACTTCAACGATGGCGATGAGGCGTTCTTGGAAGCCCTGTCGGTTCACGTGGCGTTGGCCGTGGAAAACGCGACGTTGCACGAATCCGAACTCGAGCGCGAACGCCAAGACCGCGAGATCGCGATGCTTGAAGAGGTTCAGCGCGCCTTTCAGCCCGAGCGTCAAGCCCGAGTCGATGGGTGTTTTGCGTCTGCGGGCATGAATGTGCTCTGCGAAGATGCAAGCGGCGACTACTGCGACTTCATCGAATTGCCAGACGGTCGGATTGGCGTCGCCCTTGGCGATGTTTCAGGCCACGGATTGCATAGCGCATTGGTAATGGCGCAAGGGCGTTCGTTGCTGCGCGCATTTTGTTACACCGAGAGCGATCTGCCTTTGATCGTGAATCGCGTCAACGATTTTATGGCGCGCGACCTTATTCGAGGTCGCTTCATGACCCTCTTCGTGGGCTTACTTGATCCCAGAACGGGTGACATGGAATGGATGAGCGCGGGGCACTTGCCCACGTTCTTGCTGCGATCTGCCGACGAGACCGTAGATCGTTTGGATTCAGTTGGGCGTGTATTGGGTGTGTTTCCCGATGCGGGCTACTCGGCTCAACCACGCGCACAGTTTCACGTCGGCGACACGCTTTTTATCTACACCGACGGTGTGACCGAGGCCGCCCCCGATGGGCCCGACGATGAAGTCGAGATGTTCGGGGAGCCGCGTCTTATCAAGTTGCTGCAAGCTCTTGAAGACAAGAGCCCCGAAGAAGTCCTCAACGGCGTGCGTGAAGCGCTCCGCGAGTTCACGGGGCGCGATCGATTGAAAGACGATCTCACGATGATCGTCGTCAAGCGTACGAAGTAGCCGCGTTAGGGGCGTAGCGTTATACGTCGTCGTACAGGTAAACCGTGACGTTGGTACCCTCTTGAAAACCTTCCGCATCGCGCGGAACCACCAGGAACCCGTCCGTTGACGTTGTGGAAGAGAGCATCGACGCGCCTCGCGACATGTAGGGATGCACTCGTTCACCTCGCACATGAACGCGGACGTAGTCGACGCGCCCAAGTTGAGACGTGAGTTTCTCGGCAAGCGGCAACATTCTTGTGCGGTAGGGGAGTTCCGGGGAGCGACCTGCGAGCCTTCGGACGAGGCGGCTGGCCAGCAAATCGTAAGCAGAGAGACACGACACCGGATTGCCTGGGAGCAAGAACACGGCCTTGTGCTTGAGTGTGCCCACGCCCGTGGGAGCTGCCGGTCGCATACCAATGCCATGAAATGCGAGTTCGCCTAGTTCCGACAGGAGTCGCGGCGCGTGATCTTCCTCGCCCACGCTGGATCCCCCCGACACGATCACGATGTCAGCGTCCGCCAGCAGCAAGCGTTCTTTCAGGAGGTGCACTCGATCGGCAATCACATGGAGATCTGACACGATGCCACCGTCGCGACGCACCAGGCCCTCGAGCGTGCGCCCGTTGCTATCCACGATGAGGCAGCCTTCCGGCGACGCGCCCGACGGCAGTAATTCATCGCCGGTCATCACAAGTTCGACGCGAGGTTGTTTGTAGACCTGGGCCTCGTAGAAGCCCGTAGATGCAAGTAAGCCTACGTCCTGCGGTCGCAAGCGCCGGCCGGCCTCCAACAACAGCGAGCCTCGATGCACATCGTCGCCGACCGAGCCCACGTGTTTCTTGGGGGCGACCGGGGCGAGTACATCCACGTACATTTCGTCGCCCTCCGAATGTTCCTTGCCGTCTTCCGCGCGCAGCACCGCGTCGCACGCATCGGGCACAGGAGCTCCGGTCATGATGCGAATGACGGTTCCCGGCGCGACGTCCAACTCAAAGCGGCGTCCGGGGTACGCACCGCCAACAACGCGGAGGCGAATGCCACCCTGCCCGTCTGCGCCAAATGTCTCGGCGCCGCGTACCGCCCACCCATCCATGGCGGCACGCCGAAACGCGGGCACGTCGACCGGGCTCCTTAGCGATTCGGCCAGTACCCGTTGGTGCAGTGCGCCGAGCGCGACCCGTTCCTTGGCCACGCCGTGGGGCAAGGCGTCGATCCACGCCATGACCTCTTTCACATCGGTCCGCGATTTGAAACCGCGCATGCGCACATCGAAAAACTCGTTGCCTTCGGTGCCCACGACTAGGGCGCGGACTTCGACGGAGCACGGCGCTCTTCGACATCGTCGGGAAAGTGCTTGATCACGCTCATGATGGGGTTGAGTACGACATGGCCCAGTCCGCAGATGGACGTAAGTCGAAGGGCTTCATCGAGTTCGGGCAAGAGTTCAAACTCGCCCCCCAGAGCATTGCCTGTACGAACTCGGTCAATGAGCGTGACGGCTTTCTCGCTCCCTACGCGACACGGAACGCACTTACCGCAGCTCTCGTTTCGAAAAAAGCGAACCACATTGGCCGCGACGTCGAGCATGTTGTTGTCTTCGGCGATCACCATCACGGCGCCACTTCCAAGCATGCTTCCCGCCTTCTCCATGGCTTCAAAGTCGAGAGGCGTATCGACGAGGGACGCGGGCAAGAAGGGGGCGCTCGCACCTCCTGGGCAGAATGCTTTCATCGCTTTGCCCTCGGCCATGCCGCCGCCAAATGTGTTGACGAGTTCAAGGACCGTGGTGCCCCTGGGTACGCAGTAGACGCCGGGATTCGCTACATCTCCGCAAAGGGAAAGGAACTTCCACCCGGTAGCGCCGTTGACGCCATGCGCTTTCCATGCATCGGCGCCTTCCGTGAGGATGCCAGGGACGAACGAAAACGTCTCTACGTTGTTCATCAACGTGGGCTTTCCATGAACACCGTGGTTGGTGGGGTAGGGCGGTTTGTTTCGCGGCTCACCTCGTTTGCCCTCAAGGGCTTCAATGAGCGCCGTTTCTTCGCCGAGGATGTATCCGCCGGGCGACACAAAGAGCGAGAGGTCAACACTCAGTTCATCGAGCAAGCCCATGTTGCGGACACGGTCCATCTCACGTTGGATGGCTTTCGCTTCCCGGGTGTATTCATGTCGAATGTAGACGATGGCGATGGTTGCGCCAGTGACCAGGCACCCGGTCAGCAGACCTTCGATGACCAAGTGAGGAAGTTCTTCCAAGATCACACGATCTTTGAATGTACCGGGTTCGCTTTCGTCAGCATTGACCACGGCGTACTTAGGCGCGCCTTCCGCCTCACGAACGAAACGCCATTTCATGCCGGTGGGGAAACCGGCGCCGCCCATGCCGCGGAGCCCGGCATCGGCCAATGTAGTGGGTACGTTGGCCTTTGCTTGCTCACGATCTTCGAGAAGCGAGCGCAGCTTCCCGTAGTGTTCGTCTCGCGACGAGTACGGATCGGACGGCCACGCGCGAGGCGAATCGGTGGGCTCATCGGGAGGCAAGGGGCGATCGCCTTTGGCGGCTGCAATCACGTCGTCGGCCGACCAACCCTCCATGGGAACGTCATCGACGCATGCCGCGGGCGCGTGTTCGCACCGACCCAGGCAAGAGACTTCATTGACTTCAACGGTGAGCTCGGCGCTCAGTCCCTGGGTGATGGAAGCGCAATACGTTTCGCCTTGGGCAATCAAACATGCGGCGTCACGACACAACGATACGACGCGCTCAGGCGGAGGCG
>JAVJHY011932366.1:18588-32273 GCA_035593235.1 Phascolosoma agassizii
CGCGGTGGGGGCGTCAGGCGGTAGTGGGGATAGAAACTCGTGACTTCCTGAAGCCGGAACATCGGAATTAGGGTCTGTTCCGAATAGGCCTGAAGCACGTCGTCTGACAACCAACCATGCTCCGCTTGGAGATGGTGAAGTTGTTGCAGCAAGTTGGGGGGTGTCATGCAATGCCTCGCCGTATGCCGTGAATGGAAGGCAGCATAGCGCGAGGTGCGTCGTTGGCTTCAATCCAGACGCTGCGAGGTCCCTATCGACGTGCTTTGCGGCCGACTTTTCGATTCGCCGCACGTTCCGCCTTTTCGAACTCGTCGAGTTCGTTCATCCACTGGAGCACAGTTTCGTGTCGGGCGCCGCCCATGGCCATGCGAACAAAAAGCTCGGCGAGGTTGCCCGCTCGCCCGAGTTGGACGTGAAGTCCACCGCCCGCTCGCGCAATCTCAGGGAACGCGTGCACCCGATCGGTTCCCGCCGACACCGTATGGACTTGAATGGGGACGTCGTAGTCGAGCGACGATCGTGCCCGCCTGAGGATTCGCATGAGCGTGGGGATGTCGCCGGAATGAGGCGGCGCATCACCCATGACCACGATCATTCGCAGTGCGCGCCGTGACCACCCCGTAACCGATTGCTTCAATGCCAAGGCGATTCCTTTGTCAACACCTTCTTCCCAGTCGGCGCCTCCTGCCGCGGCGACGCGATTGAAGGCGCGTACCAAGAGCTTGCTACTTGTGGTTAAGGTGCACCGCGCCATGGCCCGGTCGTCGTACGTGACGAGGGCGGCGCGAAAGGCGGGCAAGTAACGCTGCAATCGGTTGACCAGCGAGCGAGCCTGACGCTTCGTCGCGCCAATCACTGGCAGCATCGAACTAGTGTGGTCCATGACGATGCACACTTCGAGTCCATGCCGTCGCATGCGTTCAAGCGACTCATACAAGTGATTGTCGGGGGCCGCTTCCACCGAGTTCGCGCCCCCCTTGACCGAGGCTTTCTTGGGCGGCGGCTTGAGGGCGGCGGCAAGGCGTGCATGTTCCTTCTCAATGGCGCCTCGATGTCGCGTCCACCATGGCTTGTAGATCGAAGGATCGCTGCCCAACGCCATGTGCGGAATGCGTTGAATGACCGCGACGGCGCGTTCACGTACGGTGGGATGCGCGTGGTCGAGCAGGGGGAGCAGCGCGTCGACAAGGACCGTGCTTCCTGCTGCGACCAAATCGTGCCTCGTTCGGCTCGTCAAGCTACGAAGGGCACAAGCGATGGCCGGGACGTTGGTTTCGCGATGCAGCATTTGAGTGAGCAGTCGCACGACGCCCGTTTCACTTCGGCGCCGTAGGTCGAATGCGGCAATGGATCGGACCGAGGCATCGCTGTTTCTGAGCCACGGCTCGATGCCTTTCACCCGTGGGTCGATGGGGATCGACGCCAGGTCGACCGTTGTTGCGCGGTCTTGGCCCGGTTCGCCATTCGCGGCCTTGTCTTCGGCAAAGGCGTGCCCGCACGCAAGTGCAAAGCAGGTGACGAACGCCATCGATGCGACCCTGCGTCGTAGCCCTTGAGCGCGTGGGACGGAGATCTGTACTCGTGGGGCAGGGAGAGGAGGCACAGGGCCTATCGTAGCGCCAGGGCGACTCGGCAAAGAGAGGATCGGTTCAGCCATGACTTTTTGAACGTCCTTCGGTGGTCAAAGTGGAAGAATCCTTTCATGAATCGACGTCGATCCCTTTTTAGGCCGCCCGCGTCCGATACGACGAGCATGCAAAGCCGGTCGATGCATCATGCGTCCACGCCGTTCTGGCCAAAGACGATCCTTCGAGTGGCCGCCTTGGTGCTCGCATTTGGCGTGCTGCCTCAAGCGATCGCGGGCCCTGAACTTTTGGTTGAGCGTTGGTATGAGATGTTCCGCCAGGGCCAAAAGACGGGTTCCTTGCACGTGCGTTGGACCAAGTCGAGCTGGAACGACAAAGAAACCGTGCGAGACACGACGGTCATGAAGCGAGCCCAGTACCGCCGCATGGTGGGGCTCCGAGACCGCTTTGAGACCCGCGTCCAGCTTGAGCTTGAGCGCGATGCCGATGGAACTCTTTGGTGGCAGCGAACTCGTTCCGTGGAAGCGGGGCGCGTGTTGATTGAGGAGCTGCGCTGGACGGGCAAGGGATATGAATACACGTCGTCGTTGGAAGGTCGCGATCAACGCCAGATGCTGCCTTCGGTCGCGCCTGCCATGGCCGATGCAGAGGCCTTCGTCGCGCCCAAAGTGCGAGCGAAACAACTCAAGGTCGGTGCCACGTTTCCGCTGCCCTTGATCGATGTGCGCGGGCGACGCGTGCGGGTCCACGAACTTACAGTGGAAGCGCATGAAAAGATCGCGTCACCCTCTATGCCGTCGGTTCTTTGTTGGAAGATCGTGCAACGCGATCCCACCAGCGATGTCGTGACCACCCTTTGGCTCGACGATCAAGGGAGTTTCGTGCGGTTACGCGATGGTGCGGGCAGTCTTATTCAGCGCGCGTCCCCCGAGCAGGCCACGAAGACGCCGTCTCGCTATGCCGAGTTCAATATCACGGTCCCCAGCACGCCCTCGTTGCCTCGCGTGTTTTCGGCCGACCGACTTTGGGTCGATGTGCGTCTTGAACCCGATCAGCACCGCAAACTGCCCGATTTGCCCGACTCGCCGTGGAGCGAAGTGCTCGCCGTTACGGGGAACGATACCCGTGGTTGGACACTGTCGATGGAACTCCGTGCGGACCATCCCGATCGCGGAACACCGCGAGTTGAGACTGATGCTTCTGTGCTTGAGCGCTACTTAGAGTCCACTGCCCTAATGCCCGTCAATGCGCCGGCCCTCAAGCTTGAAGTCGAACAAGTGATGCGCGGCGTGCAAGACCCCATGTTGGGCGCGCGCAAACTTGTGCGTCATGTGTATGAGACTCTCGACAAGCGAAGCCCAAACGTCGCGCAAGCGTCCGCGGTGCAGATTCTCGATGATCGCTGCGGCGATTGTTCCGAGCACGCGCTGTTGTTCGTCGCGCTCTGCCGCGCCGCAGGCATCCCTGCCAGGCGTTGCAGCGGGTACGTGTGCATTGGCTCGGTGTGGGGATCTCATTCGTGGGCAGAGATTTACCTCGGGGGATGGCTCTCGGCCGATCCCACGACCGGAGAACTTGGTGGCGGTGCGCGCTATCTGTTCTTTGGCTATCCCGACGAACCCAAGAGCTTTCCTACGGTCACGGCGCAACGCGTCGAAGGGCGAGTGCAGTGTGTTGTGACGGGGTTGCAAGAGGGGGCGTCGCGATATGACCTCACCGATCGATCACGGAGCGCGTTGCGTTCCAAAGACGGTCGAAATGTACACAACGTGCTTTGCGGTCTTGAGGCGCGAGATCTCCCCGAGGGCTGGACCGCCAACGCCTCTCACGCGCATCGTTTGACCATTCGCGGACCCGGAATACGTGCCGACCTTTACGCGCGAGCCGATCAAGGGGCCGATATGGAATCAGGCTCCACGCTATCCCGCTATGGCAAGCGCACCACGTTCGCCGGTGCGCCCGCGTTGGTGTACACGATGTCGAGAGCACGTACGACCTATCAGATCTACAGTCGCCGACGCATCGTGCAGTTGATGGTACGTGAGGGAGATGAGAAGGCCCTTGCGACCCTTGAGCGAGTGTTGGCCCAAGCTTTCGCCGAGTTTCCCGCCCCTTGGGCCGATGCGGCGGCCTCAGGTGCTGACTTGGTAGACGCTCGCGTAAGGGCGTTGCACGCCGACAAGAAGCGACGACGTGAAGCGGCTCGCCAACAAGGCCCAAAAGCGGAAGTACCCGTCGTAGAAACGCAAGACGACGCTGAATCGAAACAGACGGAACCCAAAGGGGAGCTCACGGCGCCCAAGAAGTAGACCCGCTGCTTTCGAGTGGACGGATCTGTGTCCCCCCTATCCGCGACGATGCAAAGCGTGACCGACATGACTCGGAGGCAGCATGCGGAACCTCGGCGACTTGCTCCATGACATCCCGCTCCCCAAGGCCACGGCGGCCGAGGCATCTACGTCGATACGACGAGAGGGGCGCGGCGTATCTACTCGTGTTCGTGCCCGTGGGGAAGGCAATGACGGTGAAGGCACGCCCTGGGATCTAACGCTTTTGCATGATCTCGGTGCCGATTTGCCCGCGGGTCATTTGCATCTTTGGGGTGGGCCTAAGGGGGCGGGCAAGGTGTCGGTCCTGTTGTCACTGCTTTGCGGTGCGGCGGCTCGAGGCAGGCGCATTCTCTACGCCACCTACGATTTACCCGCTTCGACGTTGGCGCGACGCGCACTCGCCATGCACGCGGGTGTTTCGCTCGACGCCATTCCCGAGCAAAGCGACTTCAATAGCGATCAGGTCCGGGAAGATCAGCAACAAGACGATCGCGGAACTCGGAGTCTGCCCGTATCCGATTCCGTTCTTCGCGCGTCCGATCCTGCCATCCAAGCGCTGGTAAGAGCTCGCGAGCAGCTTTCCGCGCTGCCGATCAGTCTCTTGGAGGCACGCGGACTAAGTGCCTTGTCGCTTAAGGATCGGGTTGTGCGCATGCCGTTTCGTCCCGAGATTGTGGCCATTGATCATCTACAGGGCGTCGTTCGCGATCCGTCACTCGATGTCGCCACAACGGTGCGCGATCTTTCCGATATGGCCTCGCACCTTCACCTGTCTCTCGTTTGCACCGTCAAGCCGGATCGCGCGCTTAGTGAGCGCGTTGACTTTGAAGGCGCGTCGCAAGATCCCACGCTCCAGTCACAACGATTGATGGAGTGGACGCAGTCATTCGCAACGGCCCCCGATCGCGTTGCGTGGTTGGCGCCCTCTACATGTTCCACGCCCCATCAACACGCGGGCGACACCGCCGCTGCCCGAGATGCGCGCGATGCGAAGATCCTCAGGAATCGCCACGGCGACGTGTCGAACTATGCCCTGCGTGTCGACGAAGGCTCCGGAACGGTATGGCGTCAAGCGAGTGACGCCCCTCGGCCCGCACGAGATTCGTAGGTCATATGGTTCTCAGGGCATGAGGCCCCTAGGCCCGAGCAGCATCCGGGCTACAGGGATGAGTCGCGCGTGAGCTCAAGTCGAATGCGCACGCGGCGCATGCTTGCAGGTTCCACATGGCATGCGTGCAGCCGGTCGCCCACCACCTCTGCGATGGTGGCGAACTCGTGCAATGAGCCGCCCACCGAGAAGACGAACCAGGTGGTGGTCGAATCAGATTGCTCGTAGATCTCTAGCAGGTCTGCGTGGACGTGCTGAGCAAGGCGATGAATGAGCCCAATATCGGCGGATACGGGAAGTCGGTCGGCCGCTACGGCCTGAAGATGGCCTGCTTCGAGCCAAAATGTTCGATCCAGGCTCGAAAAATAGACCCTCAGCACGTTGCGCCGGTCCTCAAGGGCCAGGCCTACCTCAGCGGGGAGTCCGTGTTGTTCACGGACGCGGGCAAAGGGCAGGATGACGAGATCGCCGACCTCAGGGGAGTTGGGTTCGTTCGAATCGGTGATGGAGGCACCTACGTTTCCGGCGAAGAGCGGTCGATACGGGAAGAGTGGTTCTGTCCCATTGGAACGGTCACGTCGCTTCAACGCAAGCGATCATGGTCTTTGCTTGCTTGCATGCAGAATGCACTTGGGGCGGACGTCGCCCTTGCCGCCGCGACTTGCGTCGCAGACTTACCCTGAGGATAGACATGGCGAATGTCGTAGTGGTCGAAGACGAAGACCTTGTTCGTTCAATGATTCTTGAGGTGCTTCGGAGCGGGGGCCATCGATGCATCGGCGAGTCCGACCCTTCGGTGGCGCTTGAAAAAGTTCGTGAAGAAGTTCCCGACCTCATCATCTTGGATTTGAACTTGCCCGAGAAAATGCGCGGACTTGATTTGTGCCGTGTCTTGCGGCGAAGTCCCGCTACGTCAGATGTGCCCATCATTGTCGTAACAGGCAACAAAGAGGAAGAATTCGAAATAGCGCTCTTTGACGCAGGAGCGGATGACTACATTCGTAAGAACGACTTCCAACCCAAGCTCTTCCTCAGTCGTATCCGTGCCGTGTTGCGTCGTGCAAGCAGTACCGCCGTTGATCATATGCAAGTTGGGCCGTTGTCGCTTCACCCTGCGAGACGTGAAGCGAAGCTTGATGGTGAATCGGTTCCATTCACACCAACCGAGTTCGACATTGTTTTTCGTCTCATGTCACAGGCCGAGCGTGCGCATACACGACGCGAACTTCTTGATCGCGGTACCGAAGGGAATGACCCTGCGCTTGACCGAACAGTCGACGTCCACATTCTGTCAATCCGACGTAAGCTTGGGGCAGCGTCGTGGCTCATTGCGACGGTGTGGGGAGTCGGATATCGACGTGGTGAAAGGCCCGGATAGGGGGGCTCTTTGAGGGGTCAGAAGGCGCCGAAAATGGGGGCTGATCCGGGAGAAAGCACCGTCGTACTACCAAACGTGACGTATCTGTTACGTAAAAATACGAACAAGATACGAAAAGAATACGGTGTTATCAGAGTCCGCTTAAGCTTGTCTGAGAGGACTCCGATCCGGCATGGGAGACTCACGCCGTAGCTCGGAATAGGGCTACCTGAGACCTTCGGGAGGAGGTCTTCGGGAGTCAGTCCGAGTTGCGGAGAACTTTTCAGGAGGCGTCATCCGGCGGCCACCTATCTCTGCGGCAATGCGGGCGAGGGCCCGCGGGCGCTAGCCCAAAAACCGTGAATCAGGAGGGATCATGAATCGAGCAACGTTGGCCATTTCGGCCATGTGCCTTACGGCCGTGTTCACGGTCGCGATCGCTGGAAATGCCTACGCAAACGAGAACAGTGCGCGTGACATTCAAGCGGCCGTCGACCAATATCTTAGCAGTACCGATCAAGACACGAACTTGGTAGGTGGCCCCGGTAGCGCAGGCTACGACAACGGATTTTGGATCCGTGGTGGCGACTTCCTTTTGCGTGCCAACCTTACGCTTCAAGCTCGCTTTGAAGCTATGGACTACGACGACGAGTTCGAGAACCCTGGTCCAAACTTCCAGGGCAATCACGACCTCTCAGGCTTCAGCTTGCCTCGCGCAACGCTGAAGTTGTCGGGCGAGGCCCCTTGTAACATTCGTTACTACATGGAGCTTGAGTTCGGTCATTGGGGTCGCAATTCACTGCAGCGTCGATTCGACGGGCAGACGAACAATTTCTTCGGAAACAACCTGGGTGCTCATCCTTCGGATCAGAGCTACAACTTCGATAACACGCGTGAAGCGTGGATCGAGTGGGGTTACAGCGACGCACTCAACGTTCGTATGGGTCAGATCGCAATTCCGACCACGCGTCAGTTGATGGTCGCACCCGAGCTTCAGCAGTTCGTCGACGTGTCGCTTGCTTCGGCCTTCACCGGCTGGTGGCTTCCCGGCATGACCGATCGCCCACGCGATCACGGCATCATGCTTCACGGCGCCTTCGGCTGTGACAACGAGTGGAGCTACATGCTCGCAGTCACCAATGGTGACGGTGGCGACTCCATCCGTAACGTGCTCGACGAACGTACGTCCGATAACTTGGCCTACAGCGGTCGCGTCAACTGGCGCTTCCTCAAGGCCATTGGCTACCAAGAAGGTGCGCTTAACAACGACACCTGTGGTTGGTACGGCGAACTTGGCGCATGGGGCTTCTACTACGCTGACCGTACAGACAGCCCACACACAGCCCACCGCGATTCACTTCGCTGGGGTGTTGACTTGGCGCTTGGTTACGGTGGATTCTCGTTCACCGGTGCCTACTCGTCCTTCAGCGACGAAGATGCTGATATCGGAACCGGCAATGCCGACACCGATGCCACTGCCTACTTGGCTCAGATTGGCTACCACTTCCCCGGCACCGCCTGGGAAATCGCAGCTCGCTACAGCGGCTACAACGTAGACGTTGACGGTGGCAGCGAAGGTGCAACCAACGAGATCGCGTTTGGCGTCAACTACTACCTCAACGGCCACGGCAACAAGATGAGTCTTGATGTCGCTATGTTGAGTGGTGACGATGCCAGCAGCTTCCTTATCTTCGACCCCTACACCGGCTACAACGGCAACGGCGTGGGTGGCGACGAAGACTACGGCATGTTGCTTCGCTTCCAGTGGCAGCTCGCTCTCTAGAGCTCTGCACTTGCTAGCTGAGCGTTGATTTCATCGCTTGGTAAATGACTCGCGGCGCGTCCATTCGGGCGCGCCGTTTGTCGTTTTGCACCTTGCCTCACTCTGCGCGTAGAGTCTCCCCATGGCCACTTCGCATCGCTTCATCAAGATCCGCGGTGCTCGGCAGCACAACCTCCAGGGCGTACATCTCGATATCCCCGTAGGCAAGTTGACGGTGATTACCGGGGTGTCTGGCTCCGGAAAATCGAGCTTGGCCTTCGATACGCTCTATGCCGAAGGACAACGGCGCTACGTCGAGTCGTTCTCTGCCTATGCGCGGCAATTCCTCGAGCGCATGAAGCGTCCCAATGTCGAGAGCATCGAAGGCATCCTGCCCGCTGTGGCGATTGGCCGCAGCAACCCATTTCGAGGCGGACGATCTACCGTGGCGTCGCTCTGCGAGTTGAGCGATCACTTACGGCTCCTCTGGTCGCGTGTGGCCACGTTGCATTGCAAGTCGTGCGGCGAGCTCGTGGAGCCCGAGCATCCTCAAGCGGTCTTGCGTACGTTGATCGATGAAGCGAAGGGGCGTAAGGCCATCCTTGGCTTCGAACTTCCGCTCTCACGCGTGCAACTGTGCGACGGTGGATTGAGCGATCTTCAGAGCACCGGACTCTTCCGCGTGCTTCACGGCGAACGCGTCGAAGACATTCAGGCCGACGGAGGCAACTGGCCCAAGGAAGGTCCTGGTTTTGTGGTTGTGGACCGAGTTGTTCTCGGACGCACGCCGCGCAGTCGGCTGGAAGACTCGTTGCGAACGTGCTTTCGCGCCGGTCGCGGCACCATGAGCGTTCACCTGCTCGCGAACGACGTCCACGCACATGAAGTGCGTTCGTTCCGCGAAGGGCTTACATGCGGCAGCTGCAGCACACGCCATCTTCAGCCTTCGCCGCGTTTGTTCTCGTCCAACAGCCCGGTGGGAGCGTGCTCAACGTGCAATGGCTTTGGACGTACCACGGGCATCGATTGGGACTTGGTCGTGCCTGTTCCCGGTCGCTCCATCAAGCAGGGTGCGGTTCGGCCTTTCGAGACGCCATCCATGCGTCGCCATCGTGGCAAGTTGATTCGTTGGTGTCAGGAAGTAGGCATCGACGAGACGAGTCCTTGGAAGGACTTATCCGACCGCGACCGCGAACGCGTTCTGCACGGCGACGGTGCGTGGAACGGCGTCACGGGCTTCTTTAACTCGCTGAAGCGCAAGAGCTACAAGGTGCATGTGCGCGTGCTGCTGTCGCGGTATCGAGGGTATCCACCGTGCCCCGATTGCGACGGCACACGGTTGGCGCCAGAGGGCCGCGCTTGGACGATCGAGGGGACGACGCTACCTCAAGTTCTTGGCATGCGCATCAGCGACGCCCAGGCGTTCTTCAAGCACACGAGCACCAAGTCAGCCATGACTGCTTCGCTCTCGCGTGCGCAGAAGGCCGTGGTCCGGGTGGTGACCGAAGAAGTCATGGCTCGGCTCGATTGCCTGGACGAAATCGGACTTGGCTACATCGCCCTCAACCGTACGGCGCGTACGCTTTCGGGCGGTGAGATTCAACGTGTTCACTTGACCGGGGCGATTGGGTCTCGTCTTGTAAACACGCTCTTTGTGTTGGACGAGCCGTCGGTGGGGCTGCACGCGCGCGATGGGGCTCGGTTG
Organism: Phascolosoma agassizii; assembly: GCA_035593235.1. Taxonomy (NCBI): domain Eukaryota; kingdom Metazoa; phylum Annelida; class Sipuncula; order Phascolosomatiformes; family Phascolosomatidae; genus Phascolosoma; species Phascolosoma agassizii. The sequence goes on from JAVJHY011932366.1 coordinate 28,437, forward strand.
ATTCGCGTGTTGCGTCGTCTTGTGCATCAAGGCAACACCGTTGTGGTCGTTGAGCATGATCCAGCGATTCTGTTTGCGGCCGACTATGTTGTCGACATGGGGCCGCGTGCGGGACGTCACGGAGGCCACGTGGTGGCGCACGGGTCTCCTGAGGAAGTGGCAGCGCACGAGACGTCACTCACGGGGGCCTGGATTTCGGGGACAAAGCGGTGCGTTCGGCCAACGCTTAAGCAGACCGCGATGGAGCAAAGCAAAGATGAGGCGAGCCGCGTGGGGGTGCTTGGTGCAACCGCCAACAATCTAAAGAGTGTCGACCTCTTGCTAGCGATGGGCGAGGTTACGGCGCTTACGGGCGTGAGTGGAAGCGGCAAGTCCACGCTCGCGCACGATGTGATGTACATGGCGCTTGCACGCGCGTTGGGCCGTCCCGAGCAAACCCCCGGTCCACACGACGACGTGGTGGGGAGCGAGCTGCTTCACGACGTGGTCCTCGTTCAACAGGCCGCAGCAGGTCGTACCTCGCGGGCCAATCCGGCTACGTATCTCGGTGCATGGGATGGCATTCGTTCTCTCTTTGCGAGTCTCGATGCGTCTCGGGATGCGGGCTTTACACCTTCCACGTTCTCGTTCAACACACGCGGGGGGCGTTGCGAAGCATGCAGCGGTGCCGGCGTGGAGCGCATCGACATGCAGTTCTTGTCGGATGTGGATATCGAGTGTTCCGAGTGTGGCGGACAACGCTTCTTGGCCGACGTTCTGGCGGTTCGTTACCACGATCTGTCCATTGGAGACGTGCTTGGATTGACGGTGTCCGAAGCCCTCGAGCGCTTCGATGACGCGCCCGCTCGCGTGCGCAAGAAGATCGCCGCGGGCCTTGAGGCGCTGCGTGATGTTGGGCTTGACTATCTCACCCTGGGGCAATCCCTCAACACGCTTTCGAGCGGCGAGTGGCAACGGCTGCGCTTGGCGCTTGCCCTTCGAGATCGACGGCCTTCCAAGCCTTCGCTCTATGTGTTCGATGAACCCACGACCGGCCTGCACATGGATGACGTGAACGTGCTCGTTCAAGCGATCCACCGCTTGGCAGCATTGGGTCATGCGGTGTTGGTGGTAGAGCACAATCTCGATTTCATCCGCACCGCGCATCGGGTCGTTGATCTTGGGCCGGAAGGCGGCGACGCGGGCGGTCAGATCATGGCGGATGGGCCTCCTTCCGAGGTGGCCCGAGGCAAAGGGCATACGGCGATGTGGCTTCGAAAGCGCATGCCCAAACCCAGCGCGTCCAAGGCGTCCAAGAAGAAGGCCGTTCCGGTGATCTCGGATGATCTTCGCATTCGCGGCGCTCGCGAACACAACCTCAAGGACGTCAGCGTCGATGTCCCACGAGGCAAGTTTGTGGTTGTGAGCGGTCCCAGCGGTTCGGGAAAGTCCACCTTGGCCTTTGACGTGTTGTTTGCCGAAGGACAACGGCGTTACATCGAAACGCTCTCCGTGTATGCCCGCCAGTTTCTTGGTCAGGTGTCGCGTCCCGCCGTAGATCAAGTCGCCGGCATTCCGCCCACCATTGCGATTTCACAGCGTCGTTCTCGAGGCGGTCGCCGGTCAAACGTTGCCACCATGACGGAGATTGCGCACTACTTGCGATTGCTCTATGCCCGCGCAGGCAAGGCCCATTGCCCTTCGTGCGATCGCCCCCTCGAGGCACTCTCCGAACGTGCCATGCTCGATCGCATTCTCCTTGAGTACCACGGAAAGAAGATTCGGTTGTTTGCGCCACGTGTTCTGGGGCGCAAGGGTTTTCACCGCGATGTTTTTGAGCAGATGGCCAAGCGCGGGCATGTGACGGCGCGCGTCGACGGAGCCATGGTTGTGTGCGACCCGCCTCCCAAGTTGGATCGCTACAAAGAACACGATATCGACGAAGAGATGGCCATCCTCAAGGTGGCGCGAAAAGACAAACGCCTGCTCGAGTTTGCGCTTCGGGAAACTCTCGAAGCGGGCGCCGGCAATGTGGTGCTTATGGATGAAGGGGGCGACGTACGTCGGTTCTCATCAAGCCAGAGTTGTCCGTTTGATGGGACGGCGGTTCGTGATCTGGAGCCACGCCTCTTCAGTCACAACAGCCGTCGTGGGTGGTGCCCTACGTGCAAGGGACTTGGCACCGAGCCAACCTTGCACGGCGATCGGATTCCGATTCACGATAACAAGTCGCTTCATGCCGGTGCAATTGGTCCTCTGGGTCTTGAACCATCGATGCGCCGTAAGTTCAACCGCGACGCCAAGAACAAGTTGGGCGTGGACCCACGAACCAAGTGGTCGAGCCTGTCTGCGGTGAAGAAGAAGTCGCTGCTCCATGGCAATGCGACAAAGAAGTTCGTGGGCGCGATCGATCGACTCACCCGCTACTTTCGCGAAGGTCCTGAGAGCGCGGCGGATTGGTTCAGTTCGTACGTAACGCGCGTGACGTGTTCGGCGTGCCATGGTGAGCGTCTACGCCCCGAGGCGCGTGCGGTTCGAGTGGGAGCTCGGCGTTTGCCCGAGTTGTTGCAGCATACAATCTCCGGTCTTGATGCGTTGTTGCAGTCCCTCGAGCTCACACCTCGTCAAGCGCGCATTGGCAAGCCCATCCTGCGTGGCATCCGCGACCGCATTGCGTTCATGGAGAAGATGGGGCTCGGGTACCTGACCCTCGATCGTCATGCGCGCACGCTTTCGGGGGGCGAGTCGCAGCGACTACGTTTGGCCGCGCAGCTCGGCAGTACACTGCGGGGTGTGTGCTATGTCCTCGATGAGCCCACGATTGGTTTGCACGCGCGAGACAATGCGCGCTTGCTTTCCGCACTGCAAGACCTGCAAGCGCGTGGCAACAGCCTCGTCGTTGTGGAGCACGATCTCGACACCATTCGAGCCGCCGATCAGTTGATCGATCTCGGTCCCGGTGGAGGACGACTTGGCGGTGCCATCGTGGCTCAGGGCACGCCCGCGAAGCTCGCGAAGGATCCTGCTTCGCCCACGGGGCGTATTCTCAATCGTCCTACGCCCGCATTGCGTCACGACGTCGTGGAGGACGTCGTGAGTCTTCAACTTCGAGGGGTTCACAAGCACAACCTTGAACAGATCGATGTAGACATTCCGCTCAAGCAGTTGATTTGCGTGTCGGGTGTGTCGGGAGCCGGCAAGTCTACGTTGATTCACAAAGTGCTCGTTCCGTCGCTACGGGTTGCGTTGGATGACGGGTTCAAGAAGTCCGTGTACAAGTCAGAGGCCATTCGATCCCTCAAGGGCTTCGGTGCGTTAGATCGCGTGGTTGAAGTGGATTCGGCGCCCATAGGAAAGACACCGCGATCCGTTCCTGCAACGTATCTCGGCATGTGGACGCCGATTCGAAACGCATTGGCCCTTACGCCCGAGGCTCGAGTGCGCGGGTACGGTCCTGGGCGCTTCTCGTTTAACACCCGAGAAGGCCGTTGTCCCGAATGCGATGGCATGGGTCAGAAGACCGTCGAGATGTCGTTTTTGCCCAACGTGCGTGTGCCATGCGATACCTGCGATGGACTTCGGTTTGATCCAGAGACGCTCGACATTCGTTGGAAGGGACGCAGCGCGGGTGAGCTCTTGAACATGAGCTTCGAAGAGGCCGCGAGGTTCTTTGACGGCATGTCAAAGATTCGTGGTTACGCGCGGTGGATGAACGATCTCGGCATGGGCTATCTCGCGTTGGGTCAACCTTCGCCTACGCTCTCCGGGGGCGAAGCGCAACGTGTCAAACTTGTAGCCGAGCTGGGCAAAGAGTCGATGAGTGGATCCACATTGTATGTCCTTGATGAACCCACGATT
>JAVJHY011933452.1:2710-32253 GCA_035593235.1 Phascolosoma agassizii
TCCTAGTAGGACAATGTCTTTTTCTGTCTAGTCAAAGGCACATGTTTAGGAAGAATTGATTGTTATCAATCGATATTCAATCGTTGATCAGGTCAAGGCGCTGGATTGTGTTTGCCCCTCAAATGCTTAGGTGTTGCATTAGGTATCTAAAGAGATACATTCTTGTATCTCTTTAGATACCAAAAAGAGGTCTTTTCTGTTTTATTTCTTTTGATATCCATGGTATTTTCTTGGAAGATCTGTAGGGAATGGTTTTTGCTGCTGCCTTGGAGTAGAAGGGGAAAGATTTAAAAAGGAGACCAGCTTAATGCCCAAAAACATTGTGTTGCTTTCTGATGGAACTGGAAATAGTGCCGCAAAAGCTCATCGGACAAATGTGTGGCGTCTGTATCGAGCGTTGGATCTTACGCAAGGGGATCAAATTGCCCTCTACGATGATGGAGTCGGGAGTCAGCAATTTCTCCCGTTTCGGATTTTAGGAGGCGTATTTGGGTGGGGATTGAAGCAGAATGTTTTGGAACTGTTTTCTTTCCTCTGTCAGAACTATGAAGAAGGTGATCGTATTTTTCTCTTTGGCTTTAGCCGAGGAGCGTTCACCGCTCGCGTCTTGGCCGGGCTGATTTGCCATCAGGGCCTTCGACTGAATCTGTCTCCTGAAGAATTAGAAAAGGAAGTCAAAAATGCGTATAAGGCCTACCGGAAGGACCGCTTTCCCTGGGGTCCAAAATATTTCATAAAACGACTTTTAGGGAAGCCGAAGAAGTTATTACAAAAAGCCGAGGAGGCACCAGAAATTACGGCCCTAGGAGTTTGGGATACGGTGGACGCCTATGGAATGCCAATTGATGAATTAACGCTTGCCTGGGATTATTTCATTCATACGTTGCGGTTTGCCGATTTGAATCTTCCGCCGAACGTTCAAAACGCTTATCACGCCCTGGCTATTGATGATGAACGGCAAACATTCCATCCCACCCTATGGAATGAGCAAGGGGAACCTTCTGGGAAGATTGAGCAAGTGTGGTTTACAGGAGCACATTCCAATGTTGGCGGTGGGTATCCTAAAGATGAATTGGCTCTAGTCGCATTGGATTGGATGATGAGCAAGGTAGAACAACCCCAAAATGGCGACCAATCGGACTCTGAGAAAGGGCTCCGATTTATTCAAGACGAGCGGAAACAAATAAAAGATCAGAGCTATGTGCATGGCCATCTCTATGATGCGCGTTCAGGCCTTGGAGCATATTACCGGTTCAAGCCCCGTAACATTGCAAAATTGTCTCACGATAAGGATAAAGGTGTAGAGGTAGCCACACCAAAAATTCATGACTCCGTTCTCCAACGAATTCAACAGCAGGTTGTGCCCTATGCACCGGTTGGCCTCCCCCAGAGATACGAAGTGGTTCCAAGCCAACAAGTATATGAAACCCCCCTGCAAGCTGAGAACCGAGCCAATGGAATGGAAAAAGCTTGGGATGTGATTGGCTGGCGGCGCATCTTGTATTTTGCCTTTGTGGGCACGTCCTTACTGTTAGTAGGGTCGAAGTCTTTCCTTCCTTGGGAGTCAGAAGGGCCCTGCACAGGTGTGTTCTGCGTACTCGATCCCATCCTAAATATTCTGACCACCTTTATTCCAACGTTTGCGGCGGGCTGGATTGAAGCACTTCGGCAACATCCTGAATGGTTGGTCGGATTCCTTCTGGTGTTTCTAATGCTTTCACGAATCAAACATGTGTGGTTCAAGAAAACCGGAGCCGTGAGTGCCGAAGCCTGGAAGGACGTGAAAAAGGGGACCATAGAAGCGCCAGAGTCAAGAGTGCCATTACCTTCGACGCTTACCTATAAAGTTCGCACCCATCCAACCTTAACCTTTCTGTACCAAGGCTTTGCCAAAAAGGCTCTTCCCATGGCGTGTATGATCGTCATGGTCATTGTTCCGATTCTCCTTATGAACAGATTCGCGTTTGAACTGCGAACCACAGCTGGAGGAATTTGTGAAAATCAAGGAACACCAATCGTTTTGGAACCTGGGGAATCTCATCCGGTGGACTTTTCTACTAACTCCCCATGTTTGGCAACGGGAATTGAACTTCAAAAAGGCGGGCAGTACCAAGTCACGGTCGAAGTCGATGCGAAAGAAAAGTGGAAAGATGGAGATTCCATTGAGGCCGATCCGAACGGATTTGTGAATATGTGGGATTCCGTCAAACTTGTCTGGGCTGTCCCTTCGAGAAGATCATGGTCGGCTCCCTGGTTTAGCCTAATGGGTCGAGTCGGGACGGAGGGCAAAGATCGATTCAACATTGGAGATGGCCACCTGTTTACAGGAAAGACGAACGGACCTCTGTTCCTTTTCGTGAATGATGCCGTATGTGGATTTTGTCCAGGAAAAAAATCAGCATGGCCTTACTTTTGGGATCTAGGTAAAAACCAAGGAAAAGCCAAGGTCACTATTTTTCGTTTGGAACCAGGGGATTCACCAAAAGCTATCTTCGCCGAGTCTCAGGATGGGCGATTATAAGATCGAAGGTGTTTATTCGATTTCCATTGATGGTCAATAATTTAATGTCGATTTACCTCACATAGCAATTGGATAGCGTTTTGTCGTTTCACAAGACTGAGGAAGTTTACAGCCAGGTTTTGGCTTCTGGGTAACACTTTAATAAAACATCTTTGGACATGCGCGTGAGAAGCTGTACTAGTTGGTTGTTCGAGGTATGTGGCGGAGGTGAATTGATAGAAGCTTGGATGTTTTTCCAGTATGCATGCAGTATTTCTTTGTGTTCTTCTAATACGCGTTCGGTTTCTTGTTGCCAGAAGAGGGGGAACTCACGAGGGTCGGTGTAGTCCCCTCGTCCTCGGCCACAATGGGTCACCGCTAAATAGCGTAGGAGTGCATCACGCGTTTGGCGATCCAGGAAATCAGGCACCCACGAGATTTGATTTGGGTTCTCCTCATCCTGACTTTTTGCATAGGCAGTTCCTCCCAATGCGCCTAAAATCGCTCCTCCAATTGTAAAGAAGCCATGCGACAATCCGCCGGTTGCTACATCCGACGCGAATCCGGCTGCTGCGCCGCTCACTAGTCCGCCCCAAAAACTTTCTTCTTCCCATGGTTTTCGTTCACCGGGCACGGTGACATCTTCCAGTCGCGATTGAACTGTGTGGGCTGTTTCGCCAGATAACTCGTGAAGCTCAATTAATTGCATGCTCATGGTCGAGATGCGATGTGCCATTCGTTGATCCATGGCTTGTATGGTACGTTTCACAAGGGTTTTGGCGGACTGGCCAACAGCTTCCGAGGATAGGGTTTCGCTGTCCGTGGCCGTCTCGACTAACATATGAGCGATAGCGTTCATGCTTAATTGGAGAGTGTTGAGCTGCTGTTCGTGCCATGCATGAGACAAGCTGGTCATGGTTGGTTGTTTTTCTTTTGGCAGTATCTCGGCGATGTGATTCCATAAGAGACCTTCTTGTACCCAGCATCGGGTAAAGGCATCGAGACTCATGACTTCTTTGATCACCGCTTGCGATGACCATTGCTGTTTCCAGCGAGTTTCGCTGTGACGTTGTTGCTCTGGATCTGCCAGGCCGGTTTGATTGAGCAGCACGATGACTGGTTTGTTGAGCCAGGTGAGAAGATCCAGTTCAGGTTGAAGGTAGCCAGCCATGGCTGGGTCTTCGGTCGCATTCACAAGATAGAGCACGACATCGGCTTCGTCTTGGACATTGCGAATGGCTTGTTGCCCACACCAAAATGGTTTGTCAGCCAAACGATCCCAAACTTGAGACACCAGCCAGCCGATAGGATTTGACAGCCCTTGAAGCCGTTTTAAGAGTTTATGACTATTTCCAAAGCCTGGCGTATCCCACAGATGCAAACGCATGCCGTCCGGTGTTTCGAGCAAGAGGAATTGTTCGTTTTGGATGGTGACATGGGCTTGATCTAACACGTGTCCAACGTCTTTCCGCAGGAGCGTACGAGCCAAGGTCGTCTTCCCAATGTTGGTATGGGAAATCAGAGACAGCGTGATCGAGGTTGGTGCCATTTCAATTTTTTACGCAGAAGCGGGCCACAGTCCAGCTTGGGTCTGCTGGAGGAATTGGTCCGATGAAGTGGTATTCGCATTAAACGGTATCAGTGAAAGATGGTATTGGCTGATTAAACGTTGCCAGGCCTGTTGTCGTTCGATCACTCGATTTTCATCGATTGCGTGGCTATAGGGTTCTTCATCAAGGAGTACCAACAGTCTCGAACCTGTCTTGTCTGTTCCCGTTTGTGTTTGCATGGAATGAAGCCATTCTCCCTGCACTTCCGTTTCCGGGGTTTGCCCTGCGTTAAAAATCAGGACAGACGTTCGAATGTGAGTGGAGGTTTCAGTCGCGTTCGAAAACTCCTGCCCGAACGGAATGGGTTGGTGCCAATGAATAGCGGCCAAATTTCCAAAGAGATCTAGCAGTCCAAGGTCCAGAAAATTTCTTGCGTTAGACGATGGGAGGTAACTGTAAGGAAGGACGTCGATTAGTACGCCTTGTCCACGATCTGGAGCGAGAAGATGAATGTAGTATGGATCATCAAGGGGTAAGGCGAACGCCTTCTTTGCGTGATTCAATGATCGTTGACTCAGCCATATCATGATGCTCCGAGGAATGACGATCACGATGAGCGCTGTCAGGGCCCACATATGGATCCATTGGCCGGCCGGACCATGTTGGGGCGCTTGGAGGTTCATAATTTCTGATAGCTGAGGAAAAGAATACTGGAGAAGCCAAGCTGCAGGACCTAAGAGAATGTAAAGGATCCCGTGGACTTGGTTTGCTGAGAGAAATGTGCTTTCCCATGTCGCTTGGTAGTCGAGGGCCAGACCTCGGGTATACATACCGAGGATCATGCCCATGACCATACAGGCTGCTCCTAGGTGGAGGAGTTGGCGAAGGCGTCCAGTCCATAACGGTCGTACGTGCGGCCACCATAGTGTCGTGAATCGTGTTGCAGCTTCCTGTGCCCAGGGATCTGATCGGTTCACTGTGGGCCAGGATCGTTGGCCCCACATCCCCACCCGTTTGGATGCCCACGTAGCTGCCGTGTCTAACCATGTGGTCTTCACCGAGGTTTTCAGTAATGGTAACAGTGCTGAAGACAGGTAGATTCCAACATTCCACAACAGCAACAGAAGAAGGGGAAAGTTGAGTAAGTTGACTCGTTGCGATTCTCCTAGTCCGTTGATGAGTAATCCTGCAATGAGGGCTGGGATGGCGACCAGAAGTGAGGGAATGTCTACCTGAAGGTGTTTCCAAGATTCAGCGAAGGTGGGAAAGGCTTTATTCACAAACGCCCACATGATGTCTGACCGTGTGGTGAGAAAAGACAGGGTCGCTTCTGTTGAATGATTGGATGCGGGATTATGTTGGTCCCTAGCCTGTTGCGTCGCGTGATGTCGCGTGGAAAGAGGAAGATGATGCCCGTGTGGATCCGATTCTTCCAATGCTTGGATGAGCATGATTTTTGTAAATTGTGTCCTATTCATAGGGGTTTTGGAATGGCGATCTCATTATTCAACGTCCCTCAGTGAAGAGGCTTTCATGGTACTGCAGAAATCGGATTGAAACAAATGGGGGAATGTTGAAAAAAGCCACCAGCGGCGTTCTCACCCTTTTGCCGTGCTCACGTACTGGAAGTACGCTCCGCGCGACAAAACGGCTGTGGCCTTGCTGGGTGACTTTTTTGACCATTCCCTTCAGCTACTGATGCCAGAATTTTTCTAAAGCATAGACGGACTATTTCCGCGAAATATTCGACAGGCTCTATAAGCGGTGTATGGCTTAGCGAGTTGTTGAGAGGGTGTTTGTTTAGGATGTCATTGGACGGAATTGATCTTAGACGGTTGATGTCGGCTTCTGGCGTTTCGCAGCTCTGGCAACAGAGGATTCAGAGTCCAACAGAACACTGAGCCCGTATGTCGAGGGGGAGCTTTCTAACGCGATTTTGACAATCATCGTCATGGGTACTGATAGCAACATGCCGATAGGTCCCCAAATCCATCCCCAAAACACCAAGGACAGAAACACCACCAGTGTTGAGAGGCCAAGTTTGCGGCCCATCAGTTTGGGTTCCACCACATTGCCGAATATGACGTTTACCAAGCCATACCCAGCAGCAACTAAGAGGGCTCGTCCAAGGCCGAATTGAATATATCCGAGGAGCACGGGCGGAACAGCGGCGATGATCGAACCCAAGTTGGGAATGAAATTTAAGAGAAAAGCGAGGAGCCCCCAAATAACAGGAAAGTCGATACCTAATATGGTCACCCAAATCGCCACGATAATGCCTGTTGCCAAACTCAAGAGTGTTTTGATGGCGAGGTAATTGTTGACAGCATCTGAGATTTTGCTGAATTGCGAAAACGTGCCTTTTGGGTCGCCAAAGGCGGCATGGACTTTTTTAGGAAAACTTGATGCTTCCAACAAGATGAAAATGACTGTCAGTAGTATTAGAAAGGAATTGGCGAGCATGCCCCCTAAGCCCGACAGCATACGTCCTACGAGACGCATGGATGCTCCGGGGTCTATGGATTTGAGCAACAACTCTTCGTTGAATTGAAACCCGAATCCTTGCAACCAATGTAGGAGAGGCCCCATTTCTTCCGTGAGCCGCGTTTGATATCGGGGAATGGCATCGGAAAAGTCATCTAAGGACGTGCCTATCAACACAATAAAACCAAACCCTAATCCTAGAACCCCAAGAATGACTAAAAATAATGCAACTGGCGCAGGTATTCCTTTTTCTCTTAGCCAAAAGATTGGGGATGCACTGAGTATGGCCAAAAATCCTGCGATTAACAGTGGAACCAGAATTGGCTCAGCGGCTCGCATGCCTGCGACGACGATGACGAATGCTGCCGCTGGCAAGAGGAAGCGACTATTGGATTGCTGAGAAAGCGGAGATGATGGCGACATAGGCGAGTCAGGCCTGGCAATAGTCGGTGAACGGTATGTTTAATAAAGGAGTATACCGTGGGTAGGGGCATCTCTCATATGATACTCGCTTCTTGCATTTTTGTCTTGAAGTAGAATTCAAAAAGAAGGCTCAGGAAGGGAAAGGGAATCGATAACGAGGATAAGGACCATATGCAAAAGCGGTGAATTTTTGGACCGATGAAGCGACTTTCTATTCATCAATCGCTCTTTGCCGTTGTTGTAAGTAGCCGTTTCGAATCGCACTATACAAATCTAGAGTCCCTTCTTCTACCCCTTGAAAGCTTTTCAATGTCAAAGAGCGAAGATTAATATTTTCTATTATGGTCATCCCAAAGCGAGCATAGGTAATCGTGGGATCATGTTGAACAAGACGAGGGGCATCGGCAATTTCAATAATGGGCAAAACAAGCCAATTGAAAGGGTCAAGGAATGTATCTCCAATAAATCCAAATCCATCTCTTAAAGTGAAGGGTCCATAGAATGGCATGACGAGATAGGGCCCTGGTGGCACGCCATAGCTCCCTAAGGTTTGGCCAAGATCTTCGAGAGGCGTCTCTAAGCCAAACATGATTTTGGCAGGATCGAACAGGCCTCCCACTCCCAACGTACTATTAATGAGAAACCGACTTATTTCTATCCCAGCGCCCTGGAACTTGGCCTGAAATAGATTGTTCAAGAAACGAGGGACAACCCTGGCGTTTTGAAACATATTGACGACGCTGACTTGGACATCTGGTGGGATGAAAAAATTATAGACTTGTGCTGCCGGTTTGAGAAGGTATTTATCAAATTGGTAATTGAATTCAAATACAACAGAATTTACTGGCTCAAACGGGTCATACTCCTCAAGAATGTTTTCCTCATCTACGTCCTCATCAAAGGGATCAAAGAGTTCATCCTCAAATCCTTCATCTTCGTGTAGTGCTGCTTCTGCAGACGCCTGAACAACAGGCTCGTTTCCATTCTCTAGGTTACTCAGAGTATGGGTTGGTTGATCGTTCCCCGCACATCCACTGAATCCGAGAGTAAGACTGAGAATCAACGCAAACCATAACGGCACGAGTCTGTCGCTAGATCGAGAGCCTGTTGATGAGGGTGATTGAGAGAGCATGTGCATTTCAGTGTATAGGGCTGTGTTTCATCTCCATGAAGCTATTCTTTTGCGGAAACCTTAAATGACTTCATAGAAAACCGAACGAACTGTACCAAAATCATGTGTTGAATCCAAGAAAGGCTTTCCTTGTTCGTTTGTATTTTGATGTTGCTGCTGTTGAACATCGCCATACGCAAATCTAATGGAATTGGCGATGTATCGTCAGATTAGCTAACAGATCATTACAAACAAAGCGAAAGAAAATCATATATTGAACATGAAACAGCTTCTTCGCTGATGACAATTTCTTTCTCCTGTAAGCAGGCTCGACGATTTCCTTACTCTCAATACGATAATCTCATGTTCTTCTTATCGCCAGTACGCAACAGTCTGTCTTAACAGACAACAATCTTCCAAATATGCGTGAAAAAGAGGGATGGCATTTCCTTTGCTCCTCTGTGTATGACGAGAGCGCAAACGTTCAGTGAATATCCATGCTGCGCTGTCATCGAAGACAAGCAAGGTTGTTACGACCATGAACAGAAGGGAGACAGGAATGAGCCCATTGGTTGCATCGCAAAAATCTTCGTGGAATGGGTCGATTAAAAAAGGGAAACGATCCAAGGGCTCGTCGGTGGGATTCCCTAAAAACACCTTGACTGGAGAAAGCGCAGCAAGTTTGCCTGACCGGGAGCTTCCGCTCTATCTGAAGGAAATTGGACAGGTCTTGCTGTTGGACCGCGCTGGCGAAGTAACCCTGTGTAAAAAGATTGAGGAAGCGAAGGAACACATGTTGGAGGCACTGTTTGTCTTGCCAATGACATTGGAGTTTTTGAAAGAACAAGGGGTTCGTCTCAGTCAGGGCGAAATATTGGCCAAACATCTTGTCCAAAAGGATAAGGAAGTGGTGGCAGATGAGGAAGTGGAAGTTGAGCAAAATGATCTTCAGGACGCACAAGAAGATGAGGAATTTCGGCAACGAGTCATTCAACAGCTCGATGACCTCTGCCAAAGTATTCAATCCCTTATTGATTCCGATTCGGAATATTCCAACTGCAAGAATGATATTACGGAGAAAAGAAATGCTTCAGGCAATAAGCGATTCTTGAAATGTTTGGATGAGGTGAATTGGCATCCTAAGTTTTATCATCAAGTAGAGAGTCGTATCCGATCTGTTGTGCGGCAACTTGAAGAAGTTTTGGCGCGGCTCGGTGTTTCTCTGGAAGATAGTCACCAAATCGGCCTTCAGAAGTTAGACTTGACCAGCGAAACAATAGCATTCAAGGACATGAACGATGAGACAAGAGATCTGGTTCCATCACGTGGTCATCAAGAAGCTTTAGGAAATTTGAGGTATATGGAGGAGAATCTTCTAGGGATGCCTTTTGCAAACTTTCTGATCAGGGTTCGACAATTAGAACGAGCAAAAGGTCGTGTTCATTTCACGAAGCAAGCGATGTTGGAGGCCAATTTGCGATTGGTGGTTAGCGTGGCTAAACGTTATATGAATCGGGGTATGGATTTATTAGACCTCATTCAGGAAGGCAATATTGGCTTAATGCGGGCCGTTGATCGCTTCGAATATCAGCGAGGCTTTAAATTCAGTACCTATGCCACGTGGTGGATTCGACAGGGGATCACGCGGGCTTTGGCGGATCAATCACGCACGGTTCGAGTTCCGGTTCACGTCTGTGATGCCATGACACGAGTGCGGCGTTCATGGGATCGGCTCGCTGTTCAATTAGGCCGAGAACCTAAGCTGGAAGAATTGGGAAAGGTTCTTGATCTGACTGCAGAAAAGTTGGCGTTGCTCCTGGATTCCACAAAAGGCGCACTTTCTCTTGAAACTCCAGTAGGCGATGATGAGAACGCCCACTTGTCTGATGTATTGGAAGATCCATCTGCGGTATCTCCGTTCTATTCAGCAGAGCGAATGGACTTGCAAGAAAAAGTCACGATGTTGTTACAAACGCTTACGCCACGAGAAGCCCATATCATTCGACGGCGTTTTGGGATTGGCGAACTTGAAGATGCTACACTCGAAGAAATTGGCCATGAATTCTCGGTCACGCGTGAGCGGATTCGTCAAATTGAGGAACGAGCCTTATCAAAGTTACGCGAACCTCAACGCAATGAAACATTGCGTAAGTATTTTCAACTGACAGGTTCAGCGTAAACAGAGCAGGGCAAGAAAGTTGTCTGGAAAAATAGCGGGAACAGTGAGGAGTGAGAGAGTAACGAATGAAAAGCACACATTCTGGCGAGGGGCTTTCCTCTCACTTTTTACTCCTTGCTATTGCCCTCTGACTTTTAGAGAAGAAGGCCGTCATCTGAGGGCAGAGAATCTTGAGCGGGAGTTTGTTGCTGTAAGCCTTGGCTCTCTTGGAAATTTGTCGTGGATGTGTTCGCATTGAAAAACGTTGCGCCAATTAGATTGGCTCTTTGGAAATCAGCCTGACTCAAATTAGCTTCTCGAAAATCGCCGTTTGAGCAATCCGTCGACGAAAAATCCGTCCCTTGTGCCTCTACGCCTACAAAGGTGGCTCCACGTAACGTTGTATATTGAAAAAGCGCGCCTCTGAGGTCGGCTTGTTGAAAGTCCGCCCATATAAGATCGGCTTGAGAAAAATTTGCCCAAGCGAGTTGGCTACGGAGAAATCGGGCACTACGCAAATTGGCTCCATGAAAATTCGCACCGCGTAGGTCAGCGCCTTCAAAATCCGCTCCTGGTAAATACGCTTCTTGGAAATTCGCATTTCGCAGATCTTGATGGCGGAAATCAGCGCCACGCTGGTCAACTTGAAAATAGTCTTGCGGAATGGGAAGAGCTGATTCACTTATCTGCTGAACACCAGAGTCAGGGGAGTTAAAGGGGTTAGTCGGCTGTGTCCGCTTCCAAGTTCGGTGAGTATCAAGCAGAAACGCTCGATCGTCCTCTATGTCATCGTGGGGAGAAATGGGCACAGATGAGGTGTCTTCACCCTCTGGCATCATTCAGTTCTGAGACGTGAATAACTGAGTATGGCATGATAGACAAATCAACGTTGCTGCGACTCTTTATCAAACCATAACGAAAATGCTTCAGTAGGTCTAGTCCCATGAATAGGTACGAGACCAGGACAAGTTCGAGTTTCAGAACAATGGATGTATACTATAATCGTTCTCGTTATAGGCGGGGTTCTCAAATCGGGATTATGAAATGGAATTAGGAACGCTTGGCGCAGGGGGCAGTCTTTTCGTTTTGGCATATGCCCTCTGGGTGTGGTGGTGCGATGGACGAACATGGAAACCTTTTTGCCGTAGGGTCCGTCAACGTATTCGATCAGCTCTCGGTGTTGTGAGTCATGAGGAAATGAGCGCAGTCCAGAAGCATTTTCTGGAAAGAGAGCAGCAGTGGGAAGCCCGTGTCACCAAGTTGGAAAACACCACAAGAACTTCCAACCAACAGCAATATGTTCCCCAAGATATCGAGCGACGTTTGACCCGACTAGAATTATCTGAAGCTCCAGTCAAGGCTCCAGAATCCTGGCCTGTTCAGCAGCCAAAATCTCTGGTGCGATTCGGCGTGCTTGTGACAATTAGTGATGCACTTTGGACTCAATTGGGTACGGAAAGGGCCAATGAAATTGAGGACCATTTCATTGAGAGCATGATCCAAGGCCCATTTTGCCCGGTCTGTTTGAAGCGCTTAGTGGGACGAGATCGTTCAAAACCAACAGAGGTTCCGACTCAATGTCGCCATTGTGGGGCTGCTTGGAACGATCAAGGGTCTGTGGGTTTCCCTTGTTCATCAATCGAGCTGAAACGACAGGTCTACAACCAACTGGATCAGGAATATCGCGTCCGCTGAATCAGTCAGACTGTCAATCACTCGCGAATCAGTAAGCTTTCAAGGCAAAGGTACATGACAACCAAGGGATTTCATTGTGCGCTGCGGGGCCATTGGTTGGTTCTTGTCTGAATATAGTCGGAATGCTATAACCCATCACTATGTTCTCCTGCCCTTCTTGCTCACAAGACAATCCTGCCGACGCGAATTTTTGTGCACAATGTGGACAAGCGCTTGTCAGACATACTCCAGAACCGGATGCTGATCCAGAACCAGATGCTGATCTGGAATTGGCAGCTACCCCCTCGCAATCCACACCAACTTCACTCCAATTATTAGAAACGTTCATTGGCCCAAGTAAATCGCTTCAGTTCTCGTTAAAAACGTGGTGGACGTGGCGTCCCGCCTTTTTGTACTACAAGGAAAAGTTCGCGAACCTGGAAACTCCAGCAGGTCCACGCTTTGCGCTTAGTTGGAATTGGCCTGCAGCCCTTTTTGATTCCTTTCTCTGGTTTCTGTACCGAAAAATGTATATGTTTGCGTTGCTGTATGCCGTCGCTCCAGCACTGGCCATTTTTATCACTGGGGATATGACGGTGGGAATTGTCTCACGAATGTTGGCAGGTGCCAGTGCGAACTACCTGTATTTTTGGCATGTCAAAGATAAGCTGCAGCGAATTATGGTGATACCGAACATGGATGATACCGCCCGGGCGAATATGGTTCGCGAGGAAGGCGGTGTGCAACCATATGTGTTGTGGCTGGGCGCGGCATTGCATGTGTTTATGTTTGGTCTCTTGATCGCGGCGATCTCTCAGGGGCCACCTGAGGGAGATTTGTTAGAAGGGACGGAAGAACGGCCCACCCCCAAATTTTTTTAGCAGTCGTTCACGATTGTATTAAGTCGACGATGGGATAGGCTGAGTGGCTGTGCTGGTCTGCCACGTAAACCAGGCTTGAAACCATTCGTAATCTGATTGATACGCTGTGGTTTTGGCACTGTCGTTTCCACTCTTTTCCGTCAAGAGGGTATAGGTTCGTGGCCAGTTTTTCGTCCACCAAGATTTAAGCGCTTCCGGTGTGGAAAGGGCTTCTTCTGTTTGAAAAATATCTCCTGCAGCCACCAATTGAGCAATTAATTTCCACGTGCGATCTTTACCTAACCCCAAACTTCGAAAATGTTCCCGTAGCAAAAAGACAACCCAGAGTTCCGCGCTATGTTTTTTATTATGTTTAAATGGTTGAGTTTGGCGAAGTGGAATCGGATCAAAGTTCTTCACAATGGAGGTATAGTCTGGCCCGCCATAGTGACCGACCACTTCCGCAATGCCTTCCACCATATTCGCCAATTCCACTTCCACTTGCGGCCCTTGTGATGTTGAGCTGGAAGGGGAGTCATTGAGAGGGTTGGGAGAGGTGAGCATATCGATGACGGGTTTGAGTTCTCGAAGACGCGCCACGGCCGCTTTCAACATCCGTGATGATTCCACCCAATAATCAGAATCATGCTTCGTGGTCCGTTCTTGTCCTTCGGGCGGGAGGACTGGAGGAATCCAATGGCGAATGAGGGTAAACAGAATATAATCGAGATCGCCGCCTTCTTGTGCGGCGCGATCCAGGGCTTGATCGGGGCCGAGGCCGTGCTGAAAAAATCGTTTAGCGCGGTCGGCGACGTGATGGCGCTGGGCCAAAGTAGTCCACCATTGGGCGAATTGTTGCCATTTGATGGAATCGGGAGTCATGAACGGGCAGCGTCACGAGAAGTTTGAAACCATGGTACGATTCGTTGGATGCCAAAGCAAGCGTGAGGGGGAGAAGTCATGTCACAACTCGTGTTGATACGCCATGGGGAGTCTCAGTGGAATCTGGAAAATCGATTTACCGGATGGGTGGATGTCGCACTCACGCCGAAAGGTGAAGAAGAAGCACGATCGGCTGGAGAAAAGCTCAAGACCTTTCAATTTGATTGTGCATTCACGTCAGTGCTGATGCGCGCGCAGAATACGTTACGAATTGTGTTGGACATCATAGGGCAAGCTGCCATTCCAATCACGGAAGATAAAGCCTTGAATGAGCGAATGTATGGTGAACTTCAAGGCTTAAATAAGGCGGAAACAGCCAAAAAATTTGGGGAGGAACAAGTCAAAATCTGGCGTCGGAGCTTTGATGTGCCGCCGCCAGGTGGAGAAAGTCTCAAAGATACGGCAGAGCGGGTACTCCCTTATTTCGAAAGCCAGATTCGCCCAGAACTCGTAGCCAAGAAGACCGTCCTCATCGTCGCGCACGGCAACAGTTTGCGGTCCTTAGTGATGCATTTAGAAGATTTATCGCGAGAGGCGGTTCTGGAGTTAAATATTCCAACCGGTGCGCCGTTATTCTATGACCTCGATGATCGTGGGGCGGTTACCGCACATCGCTATTTGTAACACTGGAAATCAGGCATGGGTATCATCGTGTTGTTTTTCATCGCAGGCTTGTGGATGGCCGATGGTATAGCACTTATTGTGGCCCCAGAACGCATGATTGCAACATTACGTCAGTCGCTCATTGTTGCGCCGGGGTTTTTGAAATGGGGTGGCCTCGCTAGTTTGCTGGGCTTGGTCTTGCTCGTCGCGACGAAAGAAGTAGCCTATCAACCGCTATGGATCGTTGTGAGCCTCAGTATGGTCGCAAAAGGGATCTTTTTATATGCAGGTTCCGATCTTTGGCGGTTACGCCTGGTGAAATGGTGCTTAGAGCGTGAGCCAGTCGATTATCGCATCTGGGGTTTGGGGCTCTGTACGTTGTCGATTCTGTTGTTAGACGCCTTGAATTGGGGACGTGACTAGGTATGAGAAAAAGTGAGAAGTCGGATGAACTCATGATGTGTATGGTTCGAAGGAAAGCTTCTCTATACAATCATGTGTGGTGCGCGTAGCGATTTGAATATGAATGCATCAGACCGAGAAAAATTTCATGAAGTGTGGCAGGTGCATCAAGATGCCGAGTGGCCTAACGATCTTGGAAGTGACGAAGGCCAACTTATGACCTTAGATACGGTGATTGGAGGATGTCTGACGTATTTTTTTGATGAGCAAGATTTAGATGAACCGCGCGTCGTGATGTTACGTGATTGTCTTGCCGAACTCGAAGGAGTGGTGGAAGATATATCTGAACCTCCCTCCGAATACTTTCGCCGCCTTCAGTCTCTTGGAGTGACCCTTCTTCAAAACTATTCCTAACGACTATAGTGATAAAAATAGTTTACTCTTTCAATTAATCGAGATATGGCTAATAATGATGAAAAAATGGTCTAGCGAGTGCAAATGGCGAAGTCTGCAAATCCATGAATCTTTTGTAGAGGATTGACTGAATCATGAGCGGATTGACGGCACGGGAAATAGGAAATTCCCCGATTTGTTCATACACACAACAAGGAGGTCTCCAATGGCAAGTTCCACCAGTCGGTTCGAAGTTTTTGCAGGAAAGAATGGCAAGTTTTATTTTCGACTCAAAGTGCAAAGTGGGGAAATCATTCTCTCGAGTCAAGCCTACGCGTTACGGTCCTCAGCTCGGCGAGCCATTCAGTCGATTCGGGATCACGCCTCAGATGCCGCCTGTTATGTCACAAAAAAGAATAAAGCAGGGAAATCATACTTTAATCTGGTCGCCCGCAATTCCAAAGTGATTGGAACGAGTCAAGCCTATGCTTCGCCCCAAGGCGCGAAAAAAGGGATTGACGCCGTGAAGAGAGCGGCGGCCAAGGCCCCTATTGCTTAGCTGAAAGAGGCAGCGGGGTGCTGATGCGCCCCGCAACGAGTTAACGCAAGCGAGTGACAGAGAAAAAGTGAGGGGATAGCTTCGTCCAATTTCCCACCAGGGAAACCTGGTTTGACGCTGGAAAAAATGCTGTGGTACCGTAAATTGCTGTCTTTTTACGTAAATCTTCTGATCGTAAGGTTGTGGCAATGAACCAACAAAAAGACCTGAAAGAGATTCTCAATAGCCTTCATTATTCGGACGATGCCAAGGTGGTGGAGCAGATTTCTGTCAACACCAAGAGGGTGATCTCTCGAATGAAGGGCATCCGTCGCAAAGTGGTGGTGATGAGTGGCAAAGGTGGTGTGGGCAAAAGTATGACCACCGTGAACCTGGCACTGGCGTTGGCTCGCATGGGTCAACGCGTGGGATTGCTGGATGTGGATATTAATGGACCTTGTGTGCCGCAAATGTTGGGCATGCGCGGGAAAGGGTTATTGGATACCGCAGAGGGCGCGGTCCCTCCAACCGGTCCGTTAGGGGTAAAAGTTGCGTCGATGGATTTTCTTATACAGGACAATGCGCCAGTTCGGTGGAAGGGGCCGATGGACCTCAGCCCGGTCTGGTTGGGACTCACCGAAATGAATGTGATCCGGGAGTTTCTGTCCGATATGGCCTGGGGAGAATTAGACTATCTATTAGCCGATTTGCCCCCGGGGGCTGCTGCCGATAAACCACCACTTCTCGTAGGGCTCATTCCGGACTTAGCGGGCGCCGTGGTCGTCACGACACCTTCTGAAGTGGCATCGAATGTCGTCCAAAAATCGATTGCATATGCGCAGGAACTGGGGATTGGAATTTTAGGGGTGGTCGAAAATATGAGTGAGTATCGTTGTCCCTCCTGTGGTGATACCAACCCCTTATTTGAGGGCGATACTGAATCCATGTGTGAGGTGTTAGGTTTGCCACTCTTAGGGCGTATTCCCTTTGATCGCAATTTTGCTCGCACGTTTGATAAAGGGGAGCCGATTTTGGATGGCGAAAATCCCACCGTGGCGAAATACCAGGACATCGCGAAAAAAATTCATACCTTGTTAGATTATCAGCAGGTCTTAGCCGGGAAGTTGTAACGCCTCGACGCAACCGTTGGCCGTCGCCGACATCAGAAGGGAAACGATATGAAATTTGTCTGTCTCAAATGCGAAACCTATATGACCTTTGAAAAGGTCGAAAAACCGGCGGAAGGGACCTTGGGAGTCTTCTTTGAATGTCCCTCCTGCCAATCTCGGTTTTCTATGGTGACGAATCCTGGGGAAACCCAGATGGTCTCCTCGCTAGGCGTCCAGTTAGGTGGTAGAACCGAAGCTGCGATTCCCTTAGAAATGACACGAGGGGGACTAGAAGAAAATGTATCCTCAGGCGTGGGGCAAATGGCGGCCTATCTCAATGACAAAATTCAAGCTGGCGAACCGGCTCCTACGGCGGCACCCGCGGCTTCTGCAGCTCCGGCCCCAGCATCAGGCGAATCGGGTGAAGGTGGCGGTTGTCCGTTCTCGGCCATGGTCGCCCAAATGGGCCTGGGTTCTTCAGGGGCAGCCAGCACGCCTGCTCCAGCGGCCGAGCAATTGCTCTGGACGCCGGATGCTCAAGAAAAATTGGCAAAATTACCATCGTTTGTGCAGCCCATGGTCAAAAGTAGCGTTGAAACGTATGCTCGTAAAAATGGGTTTACCAGCGTCACCTTACAAATCATGGATGATTCAAAGAATTCCACAACTGATGGCATTCAATGGACGCCCGAAGCCCAACAACGGTTGGATAACATTCCAGACTTTATTCGCCCCATGGCGAAGCGTGAGATTGAACGGTTAGTGAAAGAACGAGGCGGAACGGAAATTACGGCAGACATGATGGAAGAAGCCAAAGAAAAGTTCATGAAGTTTATGTAAATTTCGATGGAACTTTAGGTCTTCCTAAAGGCGGCTCTTGGAAAAGAGCTGCTTTTTTTGTGCCATTATCTGTAAGCTGAGTAGTCCTTTCGATGGTCGATCTCGTGATAAGGGTGTTGGTGGGTGTGGCTTCCTATGCATTTCGGTATGGTAAACAAAAAAATGGCGGGCCCTCAGGGGCCCGCCAAGATTTTTTAACGTGAATTATTTCGCTCTCGTTAACCGAGAGGATGAGCGGAAATCACGGCAGTATTGTCGTCGACGTCATCGGCGTCCCCGGCACCACCAACATTCCCTGGGCCATTGCAAGTTGGATGACCAAAGCCGTCCGCGCTTTCGCCTGCAACAATATCAAAAATAATATTGTCGCCGACTAATGCGACGCCCCCTGGCACATGATCAAGGCCCAGCACATCACGCGTGCGCCAAGCAATGTTATGGTCGGCACAGGAGGTGTCACCGCTCACGCCAATCGCGCCTAGCAACCCGCCGGCGTTATCGTATAGAGCAAGGCCTCCACCGAACACATTCACCCCGCCAATGAAGTGACCGACCATGGGGTCATTTGAGGTTCCGTAGTTTTTGGCGCCATTCTTACTTTGGCTTGTGGGGCCTCCGTAGGCCACGGCTGTGTCTACTGGGTTGCTGTGCTGTAGGCCAAATAAACTGTTCCCAGGTTGAACCGCGGAAAAGAGGTTGGCGGTAGAAAGGGCCAGACCTGGTAGACTGAAAGAATTGGCGGTATTGGCTTTCTGGGCGGAAATCACCCGGCTTCCCGGCCACTGATCGCCCCTGTCGGCACCGGTGCGGGCCACCGCACAGACCTGCCCGTCACGGTTGACGATCGTCCCCCACATATCCAGATCGAACCCACCATTGTCACCGACACTAGCGACCAAGGCTGTGGTTAGCTCCCCGTGGTCTGGCAAGCCGGAGCAATCGGCTCCGGCCATCGCCATACTGGACATGGCGCACAGTGTCGCCGAAACAGTGGCTGAAATTAGTATCTTTCTAATCTTACTCATTGGCAATACCTCCTGCATAAAGTGAATAAAATCTTACATTGGGCCTATTGATTTGTGCGAAAAGTACCAAAGGTGCTTTGGCGGGTCAACCTGTGGATGTGGTCGAGGGCCATGGCCACATTCAACCGGGAAGTGCACTACGAGCGTCTCGAAAGATTTGGTAAAGGAAGGGGCACCCAATGGTAGGATTGGGTGAAGTGGGTATGCGTCTCCAGTGATTGTGAAGCTTCTTTTTTTCGATAACATTTCCTCTCGATTAGAATCTAGAAACAATGTTCATGCCCAACCGATAGCGAATGGCTGGCCGAAGCTCAACAACGCTTAGATAATATTCCAGACTTTATCCAGCCCATGGCCCGGCGGGAGATAGAACGGTTGGTGAAAGAACGTGGCGGAACAGAAATTACAGCAGATATGATGGAAGAGGCCAAAGAAAAGTTCATGAAATTCATGTAAGGCTCGATAGATATTTCAGGTCTTTCAAAAGGCGGCTCTTTTTTAAGAGCCGCCTTTTTTTGTGCACATTATTCTCTTTCAGAATTCGTTATTCCCGCGAAAATGGGAATCCAGTCCTCTTTTTACATTTCAGAAGGTAGGAAAGATTTTTAGCGTATTAGCTATTTCCAACTAATTCGTAGTATACTCCTAAATTATCCTACTATTTAGGAAGTAGATCTGAATATGAAAATCCTCTCTAGATGGCTTTCTCTTGACCTCCCTTCCCGGCAGTCGGCTTTCTTATGGGGGCCAAGGAAAACCGGAAAGTCCACCTACCTCAAGGCCAAGTTTCCCGATAGTGTTGTGTTTGACTTCCTCAATACAGATTTATTCGTGGAAATGTCTAAAAGACCTGCGCTCCTTCGTGAACGGCTTCGTGCCTTAGCCAAAGCTACCCTTCGAAGGCCCATCATATTAGATGAAGTTCAAAAAGTCCCACAGATTCTTGATGAAGTGCATGGGCTCATTGAGAACAAGGGTTGGCGATTTATCCTGTGTGGATCTAGTGCGCGAAAACTCAAACGCGGACAGGCAAATCTCTTAGGCGGGCGAGCCTGGCGGTACGAGATGTTTCCACTCGTCACACCTGAAATTGAGCGGGTCGAATTGCTCCGGGCCCTCAATCACGGGTTAATTCCGGATCATTATCTTCAAGCCAACCCCACAAAATCACTACGAGCCTACGTCCAAGATTATCTTAAAGAAGAAGTGTTCGCCGAAGGCCTCACCCGCAATATCCCCGCCTTTTCTCGATTTTTTGATGCCATGGGCTATAGCCATGGCGAGATCACGAATTATTCCAACATTGCGCGGGATTGCGGAGTGGATTCCAAAACCGTCAAGGAGTATTACCAAATTTTGGTGGATACGCTAATGGGCATCCTAGTTAATCCCTATCGGCGGCGGCACAATCGACAAGTGATTACCAAGGCGTCGAAGTTCTATCTATTTGATGTCGGTGTGGCGGGAACTATCATCAAGCGTCGCGTACGCGAAGAACGTGGGGAAGCATTCGGAAAGGCGTTTGAGCATTTCATCTTGATGGAGGTCGTCGCCCATCGGTCGTATCAGGATTTGGACTATCCGATTCAGTTCTGGCGGACCAAAACAGGCCTGGAAGTGGATTTCATCTTAGGCGAGGGCGAGGTGGCAATCGAAGTCAAGGGCACGAATCGTGTGGACTCCCGAGACTTGCGATCCCTTGTAACCTTCATGGACGAATATGATCCACGTCAGGCGATCGTCGTGTGCAATGAACCAGCCGAACGTGTGATTGGTCCTATCAAAATAAAACCTTGGCGAGTGTTTCTTGACGATCTGTGGAAAGGCAAAATCATGGCGTAACCGATATGAATGGTTTTATTAGATGATGTCTGGTCCGTGGCCAAGGCATGAGTGAAGGGGGAAAGAAATGTTGTGGCTCGGAAAGCATCGCAAAGATGAAGGAAGAGGTCAAAGACAAGTTTATGAAGTTTATGTAGTTTCAAGAAATGTATCAGGTCTTCCTAAAGGCGGCTCTTTTTGAGAGCCGCCTTTTTTGGTGCCAAGCCTTGGGGGCAGATTCGAAATGGTATTTCCAGTATTCTGAACGACCGTAATGATTCCTAATGCTAATTCGAGTCTGACTCCTAGCACTACTGAGCGGAGTCGAAGGCAAGGCCGCAGCCCGTTGTACGCGCGGAGCGTCCTGGCACTACGTGAGCACGAAAAACTGGCGAGAACGTTGCTGGCGGCGTTTTTCAACAGACCCTGAAGAGGGACTCTCACCGGGCCGGGTGTGGGCCCCCCTCCTTTTCAGGGGGGTTGACATTTAGGCTCAGAATGGTAGCGTCGCCCCTGCCCCTGCCCCTGCCCCTGCCCCTGCCCCTGCCCCTGCCCCTGCCCCTGCCCCTGCCCCTGCCCCTGCCCCTGATGGGGCCTGTGGTTAGACGGCAAGGGGCCAAGCGGGCCTAAGCGGGGCGGAGGGGTTGCAATCTTTTTTTTCTCTTAATCAGTGAGACGACCCAGGCGGGTCACGGGTCTCACACCACAGAAGGGGGTTTATCATGATGACTGTACGATGTAGTAGAAGCCTGGGACTCGTCAGCCTGGTGGCAGGGCTGTTGGTCTGGAGTGGAGTGGCGCAGGCCCAGAACGTAAAACATGGGGATCTGGACGCCACGATCAAAGCCGAAAGTGCGGCGATTCAAAGTGGGGTCACGGCAGAAGGGACCAGCATTAAAACGGAAGTGGGCGCGCAACATACGGCGACCAAGGGGGCGATTGGCGTGGCCCAAACGGCGATTCAAGGTACCGTGCAAACGGAAAGCACCGCCGTGCAGAATGCACTCGTGAATGTGCAGAACGAACTCACGGCGCAGCATGCCACGATCGAAACGACGTTGAGCAGTATTCTGGGTCGGCTGGATGATTTAGAGGCCAAGATCGACAATCAAACGACAGATTTAAGCGGCGTCACGCAGAACTGGGACAAGAAACTGGATTCGACCAATGGCGACGCCAACGGCTGTAACTCTGACCGGTTTACCTGTCTCTGGCCGGATGGCAACGGTTCGCTCACGGCGGTGCGGGATAACGAGACGGGGCTGGTGTGGGAGCGAGATCCTGATGCAGGCGATAAAAGCTGGACTGCTGCCATGACCCATTGCGCCAATCGGAATGTGGGCGGCCGGAAGGGCTGGTCCTTACCCATGCGGGAACAATTGGCGACGCTGGTGGATACGAGCAGCACTGATCCGGCGCTGCCCACGGACCATCCGTTTCTAAATGTGCTGTCGACCTTTTATCGTTCGGCGTCGTCGGTTGCGGACAATCCCACGTTTGCGTGGGGCGTGCTCTTCTTCAATGGCTTCGTGGACGGCAGCGATAAGAACTCCAGCATCGAGAACCATGCGTGGTGTGTGCGCGGGGGCCAGACCTATGACGGGCAAGACGTACAGGAAGTGATTGATGCCCTGCCGTAATGATTGGGTGATTCGAGTCATTTGATCTGGGGGTTCAGGGGGCGTATTGCCCCCTGCTTCCCGGGCTTTTCGACAGGAATCTAGACCATGGCGCGTTACGAACATCTGCCGTTGTATAAGACGGCGATGGATTTGACGGTGTACCTCGAGCAGATGGTGGCAGGCATGAGTCTTGAATCGTCTTTGCCTCTCGTTTGCAAACGAGAGGTGTTTCTAGAGTGTCTCCCGCCTTGGGCGCGGCGGAGCTGGAGCACCGAATCGACCCTTGGCGAAGACTGTTTGAGCATAGCGAGTTTCTGAGCCAACTTATTCGGTGCGGAGGCGGAGGGACCCCAGCAGGGGCCGCGAACGGGCGAACATGGCTTTGGGTCCTTTTGCCAAAACAAAAGGATCTCGTCGGCGGGGACGAAACCCCGCTCAGCGCTTAAAAATCCTTCCAATCCTCCTAGGGCATTAGCTGATAAACTGCTTCTTCTGGAGTAGGTAAAACCACCCCCTGCTGCTCTAGTACCTTGGCTGTTCTCCACAACGGAAGCCCAATAATGGTGGGGTAATCCCCTCTATTTTCTCGATGAACGGTGCCCGATCCCTCAAGCAATCCTTTTTCATTCAGCCCTCGGATAAGAGAATGTTTGCACAATTCAAAAATCTGAGATAAATTGACAGGAATTAAGAATTTTCTTTACTTTTCAAATGGCATCGATCATCGGTAAAGAATTGGAGGGAGCCAATGCCTAACGAATTTACCGCGATCATTGAACAGGATAAGGAGTGGTTCATTGCGTACAGCCCAGAAATCCCGGGAGCGAACGGGCAAGGAAACACCCAGGAAGAAGCAAGAGAAAGTCTTGGTGAGGCGATTGCCCTTATCTTGGAGGATCGACGAGAGGATGCCTTCCGTGGAGCGCCACCTGATGCTGTTCAAGACAAAGTGACAATTGGATGAAACGATGTTTTGCTTCGCCACCTTCGAAAAAATGGGTGCTACCTCAAGCGTGAAGGCGGGTCTCATTCGTTGTGGGCGAATCCCTCTACTGGAGCTGTAGAAGCCGTGCCACGACATACAGAGATTCCTGATCGCCTGACCAAGAAGATCTGTCGCAACCTTTCCCTTCCCTTCGTTGGTGAGTAAACTTATCTTCCAGTTCAATTCTTAATGACAAGGGGAAGAATGCCAATCAAGAAAAACGAATTTGTGCGAGCCAAAGTTGATCGCAAGATTACGCCTGGGGAAATGCTACGGACGCTAAGGGAATTGCAGGAATTGACCCAAAAAAAACTTGCGGATGCAACAGGAATCTCGCAATCCAATATCTCGGCAATGGAAAACAATGGCAGCCAAATTGGTCGAGATCGGGCTTTGATCTTAGCGAATGTACTAGAAGTTCATCCTGCAGTGATTCTTTTTTCCGACTTTGATATCGTGAAGGTCGAATCGAGGAACCGCGAAAGAAAGTATCAGAGTTCACTTCTTTTCATGGCCGTTTAGTACCAAAGCATGTACCTCACCGTGCACATTTTATCATGAGAGAAAAATCCTTAATTTCTCACCTTTGTGTTTCTGTAGTTGTATTTAGCATTTTAGGATTGCCTATAGATTCACTCGCATCAATAGCAATTTTTTTTCCATCCGATCACACCATTATTGTTGAACCTGAGCTGAATGATATCGATCTGGATAACCAATTCGTTCAATCTGTTGATATTAGCCCTGACGAAAAACTTCTGGTTGCTGGAGGGCATGACTCTACATTAAGAGTTTGGGATTTTGAGACCTGCCAGCTCAAAACGATATTACAATTAAAACATTCTCACCAATTAACAAACATTGTTTCCGTTGATTTTAGTCCAGATGGGCGTTGGTTAGCAGCGGGTGGTAAGGATTGGGCAATTTATCTTTGGAAAGCGGACTCATTATTTACGAATCAAGCACCGCTCAAATTAGTTGGGCATAGTCAAGGAATTCGATCTGTGCTATTTAGCCCTGATGGGCAATATCTAGCATCAGCAGGCCATGATGGATCGATTCGTATCTGGCGCTTTGGAAAAGAAATAAAAGAACATGCGATTTTATTGGGACATGAAAGGACTGTGTACTCCCTAGCTTTCAGCAAAGACGGCAAAACTTTACTTTCCGGTGGTGAAGATAACACTATCAGGCTCTGGGATCTGGAAACGAAAAAAGAGCAGCGACAATTGATTGCTCCTGGAATTGTTAGAGCTGCTAAGTTTACTCAAAATGGTAAATTTATCGTAGGTGCTATCATGAAAAGGGATGGAGGGTCCCCTGTGATGGTGTGGGATTCAAGCTTAAAGCAGTCGATTCACGAAATTTTAGGTCATAAGCATTCACCTACAGCCCTTGCGATTAGTCTCGATGGGAAACATGTTGCATCGGGAGGATATGGCACTATTCGACTATGGGACGTTATTGGAGGGAAATTACTAAAAACTCTCAGAACTAAAGTCCCAGTCCGCAGATTTGATTTTCTTGGTAGCCAGAGAGTCATATATCCTAATCAGCCAGTTAGAACCCTTACCTTTACTAGAGATGGTAAATATATTGTCAGCGGAAGTTATGAATTTACACCTTGGTTATGGGATCGGGAAAGTGAAAAGGTGTTGAAAGTCTATAGGAAGAATGGGTGTGAACCTTAAAAAATGCTTAAGCAAAAATGCAATTCGTTTTTATGCGCTGAACCTCCGTATAAAAGAGATTTATGAAATTAGGAATATTTTAGTTCATTCTCCTTAGCCTTGGACGCGGCAGAGCCGCAGCACCGAACCAACTTCCTTGGCGAAGATTGTTTGAGCGTAGCGAGTTTCTGAGCCATCTTTTTCGGTGCGGAGGCGGAGAGCCCCCGAAGTGGCCGCGAACGGGTGAGAATGGTTTTGGGTCCTTTTGCCGAAACAAAAGGATCTCGACGGCGGGGACGAAACCCCGCTAAACATTAAAATCGCATAAAGACAGTGAATAGAGCCCTGTATAGTTGTATGAGTAAGAGATAAAGCCTTTAAGAAAAATTGCTCCAGTTCGCATACGGCTTCAATCGATAAATTTCTTCTACAGGATTTGGCAATACCACTCTTTGTTCCTCCAGGACCTTGGCTGTTCTCCAAAGTGGTAAGCCGACAATCGTTGGGTAATCTCCTTCTATTTTTTCGATGAGTTGTGCCCCCTCCCCTTGAATCGAATATGCTCCGGCTTTTCCTAGACTTTCTTCAGTAACTAGATATTTTTTGAGTGTGCTTTCATCAAATGGTTTGATCCAGACGTGTGCGGTTTCTACGAAATTGATGGAAATGTTAGATGCTTTTTGAATGAGGGCCACACCTGTGTGGACTTGATGAACCCTCCCACGAAGCTCTCGGAGCATGGTTTCGGTTTCTTCCATATTTTCTGGTTTGCCTAGCAGCTTCCGTTCAATTTCAATAACAGTATCGCTGCCTATCACGAAATCTTCTACATGCTGGGAGGCCACGGATTGGGCTTTGTCTCGTGCGAGGTAGCGGGTTTGTTCGCTTGCTGAGAGATGCGGTGAGAGCGTTTCTTCGCAGATTGGCGGGATGATTTGGAACTTCAATCCCAATAGTTCGAGCAATTCTCGGCGACGTGGCGAGGTTGACGCTAATAGTATCTGCATGACTAAAAGGAAAGAGTTTACGCGAGTGTGGAGGCGAAGACCGAGGGTTCGGATGTTTTTTGTGTTTCGAGGTACGTATCTAGAATGTCTTTGACGTCCTGAGTCCCATTGGTTCGGACCATTTGGGAACGCATAGCTGCGGCATGGGGAAAGGTGGAACAATACCAACCCAGGTGTTTGCGCATGCGCACGAATCGTTCTGTGCCATGAATGGCTTCGAAGCATTCAGCATGCTTGATCATGGCCTGAAATTTATCATTCAGACTTGGTTCAGAGGTTTTCCATTCAAGTGGCGATCCAGTTGTGAGGGCCTCACGAACTTGCTCGATTTCTTGAAAGATCCACGGATTGCCCAAGGCGCCTCGTCCAATTAATACCCCATTGACGCCAGAATCATGAATGCGTTGATGGGCGTCGGTGAGACTTTTAATGTCTCCATTGCCTATGGCCAAAATGCCGTGTTGTTGAATACGATTCGCCGCTTGGGCAATGGCTTCCCAGTCTGATTGGCCCTTGTACATTTGCGACAAAGTTCGGCCATGCATGGAGATGACTTCGGGGCGGCCTTGGATGAGGCAATCACTCCATTCATTAATGATATTGCAGTCAAAGCCTAAACGCGTTTTAACTGATAATGGGATGGATGAGCGTTCTTGGTATTCACTGAGGTCTGGGTGCTCGGCTTTGAGTTGCGCAATGGCCTGGAGTGCACTGGGTTTGAGTCCAATCTCTGCGAGCGTTTGCCCGTCCGCCCAATCCTGAATGCCGTTTCGAGTTTTCTCCATTAGTTCTAATGCCAAGTTTGGCGTGCGAATGAGGCCTGCGCCACTTCCTGATGATGCGACATTCTTTGAAGGACAACCCATATTAATGTCGAGGCCGTCAAAGCCCAGCTCACAGACCACATGAGCGGCCTGGTAAAATAAGGCAGGATCTTTTCCATAGATTTGGGCGATAACCGGACGTTCTACTTTGGAATAGCGAAGACTGTCGAGGACTTTTAGCCGCCCTGCGCAAATGTCATGAACATTCGTAAATTCGGTAAAGACGATGTCGGGTTTGCCATAGGTGGCCACGATATATCGAAAGGCCGAATCGGTCACGCCGTCCATAGGCGCGAGCCCGATGATCGGTTGCGGGAGAGTTTTCCAAAATGAAGTCGTCATGATTTTAACCTTTTAATTTCATCTTGAGTTTAGCTCATGAGCGACCAAAAAAAACAAGGCCCTATCAATTTTCAGCCATATTTCTTCCATAGCCATGTCTAAAAGACGCAGGTTCGTTGGCAATTTCTAGGAAAAACTGAATGTATTTCTTCCTCAAATTTTTCACAGAGTTATGGAATATTCATATTCAGATTTTCGGACATGGAAAGTTCCCATAGGCAGGGAGCGGAGATTAGGAAGTCGGGAAGCCAGTTCCTGGTGCTGCCTCTTTGGTTAGATATCTGGGTTTATGAATCAGTTGTGCTGTGGTCAAGGTAGAGGCCAGATACGAAAGCCAAGCGTGGTGAACATGAAAATTCGTTATCTCGGGTTGAGGTCATTAGCATTATGCGTTTCGAGTCATTCGTTAATATATTAAATTAGTGTATATCGCTTATTTTTATTATCTGAAATGTTGTGTGTGCACTCGTTCTTAAAAAGGAATATTCCACTTCTAATTTCAACGTGGTAAGCTCAGGCTTGAAGGTGGGTGAATCATGATTACGTTTGACGAGCTGCAACAGCCACATGTGCCGGATGTCGTGTTATACCATGCTGAATGCATGGATGGTTTTGGTGCGGCATGGGCGCTGTGGAAGCGTTTCCCTCAGGCGAGGTTTGTTCCGGTTAAGCATGGTTTTCCTCAACCCGAGGGGCTGGAAAATCAGCATGTGGTGATGGTTGATTTCAGTTATCACCGAGCTGGAATTCTGGCGTTAGCTGATCAAGTAGCCAGTCTGCAAATTTTGGATCATCATATTACGGCAGAAGCGGCATTGGCCGACTTGCCTTATGCGTACTTCGATATGGACAGGAGTGGGGCTGTCCTTGCTTGGGAATGGGTCCATACGCAACCTGTGCCATGGTTGTTGCAATATGTTCAAGACAAAGATTTATGGCATTGGCAGCTTCCTCATAGTCGAGAAATTAGTGCCGCGCTGGCGTCATATCCCTTTGATTTCGTAACCTGGCAAAATTTCCAATTTGAGACATTAAAAATTGAAGGCACCGGAATTTTACGATCCGAAAATAATTTGATAGATAAATTGACTTTGGATGCGATTATGGTTTCTGTCGCAGGACATACTGTTCCGGCTGTGCATTCGCCGGTGTTGGCCAGTCAAATTGGTGAGCGCCTTGCCGCGAACCATGCATTTGGTGTGATTTGGCATCAAAAAGATGGGCGCCGATTTTTTTCTTTGCGTTCTAAGGCTGGCGGGATTTCCGTTTCCGAGATTGCCGCACAATATGGCGGTGGTGGCCATACGCATGCTGCGGGATTTTCCGTAGCGCTAACCGATGATTCTTCCCTGCTCTTGAACCCTTTTTTAGATATTCCAGTTTCTTCTTCTCCAGTTCATTCTTCTTAGATTTTTCGACTCACCGTTGGTGTATCGATGATTCCATTACGGGATGATAATCCAACAGAGATCACTCCGGTTGTGACAGTCACAACCATTGTGATCTGCGTGCTCGTTTTTCTCTACGAGGTTTCTTTGCCTGCGCAAACGAATCAAGCCTTTGTGTATATGTATGGCGCAATCCCGGCGGTGGTATTTGGGCATGTGAAAATGCCCACGGAACTCATGAGCTTGCCTGCGTATGGGACGTTGTTTTCCAGTATGTTTTTGCATGGAGGATGGATGCATCTCATTGGGAATATGCTGTATTTGTGGATCTTTGGAAATAATATTGAGGACGTCATGGGCCATGCCAAATTCATTGTGTTTTATGCTGTCTGTGGTGTTATTGCGGCTCTGAGTCACGCTGCCATTGATCCGGAATCCACAATCCCAATGGTTGGTGCAAGTGGGGCCATATCAGGTGTATTAGGTGCTTATTTATTGCTCTACCCGCGTGCCCGTGTCCTCGTCTTTATTCCTATTGGGTTTTTTAGTCAGATGATTCATGTGCCAGCGGCGGTCGTCCTGGGTTTGTGGTTTGTGATGCAATTGTTCAGCGGAGGAATGAGTTTGGGCCACGAAGGTGGGGGCGTAGCTTTCTTTGCCCATATAGGGGGATTCATCGCTGGTATGGTTTTGATTGGATTCTTTAAACATCCCCATGTTCCATTTTTTAGCCCACCTCATGGTCATAGCTGATTCCTTGCCAGTCAAGAAAAGAATATGTGATTTTTGTGGTGAATTAGTTGACAGATTCCATCGTCTTGGATATATTCACAGTTCGCCCTCGGGGGCAGATCTTTGAAAACTGAATAACTGTGAAACAAAAACAGTAAATAAAAGTGTTTTGAAATGGCGGCCCTTGTGAATGTTTTTACTTTTGAGAGTTTGATCCTGGCTCAGAACGAACGCTGGCGGCGCGCCTAACACATGCAAGTCGAACGAGAGGCTCTTCGGAGTAGTAAAGTGGCAAACGGGTGAGGAATGCATGGGTAACCTGCCCTTGAGAAGGGAATAACTCGCCGAAAGGTGTGCTAATACCCTATACGCTACATTTTCTTTGGAAAGTGTTGGAAAGCTGAGCCGTGGGCTTGGCACTCAAGGAGGGGCTCATGTCCTATCAGCTTGTTGGTGGGGTAACGGCCTACCAAGGCTACGACGGGTAGCTGGTCTGAGAGGATGATCAGCCACACTGGCACTGAGATACGGGCCAGACTC
>JAVJHY011934530.1:289-108510 GCA_035593235.1 Phascolosoma agassizii
GCGGTTTCAACATAGATATTCGTCATGAACCAATCGAGTTTGCCGTCGCCGTTAAAGTCTGCGCCCACGGTGGCTTCGTTCAGTTTATTCACCGTACCCATGCGACCGAGGAAGTTGAGAGTCGTAAGGTCAAAGCTAATGAATTGCGGTTCTGTAAATGCATAGAACCGATCGGAAGTCACGGGCAGGCCGCTGGGTCGTAGATAACGACGCTCAAGTACAGAGTCCACACCCCCAAAACTGCGGTACATCAGGTCCGCCAGACCGTCGCGAACGATTCAGAGGTCGCCGGTGAGATGGCTTACCTCGGTTCACTGTTCCAGTGACACTTGGTCGAGTGTCGCCCTGGCCGCCTCAACTCGGGGCAGCACCGAAACCCACAGCTGGTCGATCTCGGTCACACCGATTCTGATCGCCTCATAGCGGCGGCGGATCTCGGCCATGGTGCCCTGGACCGAGTAGTTGCGGGGCTGGCCGCTCGACAGGTTTGTGATGGAAAACCACGGCTCGGTCAGCATGCGACGGAGTTCAACGCCATTGTGGCCGTTGACCCCCTTGCTATCGGCATGGTTCCGAGCAGCAACCAACTGCGAGGTGCAGGCATCGATCAGTAGCCAAAGATCTCCGGCCTCGGTTGTCGCCGTGCCGTACCGGCGAGCCGTTTCCCCGGTATCGACGGCATCGCGGAGCATCAGATAGGACGGCGAGGCCTCGATCTCGCTCATACCGGTACGGAAACCCATCAGCGACGCCTCGAATTGGGCCAGCGCGCCGAGCGGGTTTTGGCCCGCGGTGAAGCCTGGGCCGGACCCGGGTATGCCGGAGCCGACTCCTCCGACCGATGGGGGGACGGCTGAACCTGAGTAGTTGGATGACGCCACTGCCAATTGAGCTTACTTGGAGCCGGTCCGGCTCACAGACCGTCTCCCCAGTGTCTGGTCACAGCCGTCGGCGATCATTTGGCCGCTCCGCAGTCTAGTTGATCACCGTTGTGGCCTAAGGTGGACCCGGCATGAGCGCGGTTCAGAAACCTCCCCTACCTCCCCCTGAGCTGGTTGCGCCCGGTGCAGCGGCGACGGCCCTGCGGGCTCGCGGCGTACGTCGCGCCGCGGCTCCACAACAGTCCCGGGGCACGCCAGGATTTCTTCGGCAGTGGAACGTGATCCTGTTGATCCTTGTGGCGGCGTTCGCCGTCGTCGGCTCCATCGCCAGCCTGGTGATGCGTTCAGGCTCGGAGACGACAGCCGAAAGCACCGCTCCGGCCCTGATCGGCGTCCAGGACCTGTTCGCAAGCGTGGCCGAGGCCAACACGGCGGCGACGGCGGCGTTTTTGTCCATCAGTGCCACCGGTACCGAAGATCGGGTCAATCGCAATCTGTATCGCAACGCCATCCAACGGGCCAGCGCACAGACCGAAGAAGTATCGGCCATTATCGGCCCGGACGAGGCTGCTCACGATGCTCTCAAAGCCATCGGGATCTCCCTGAACACCTACAGCGGCCAGGTCGAGGCGGCCAGAATCGCCAACCAGAACGGTTTGCCGGAGGCCGACGACCAGCTCCGAGAGGCCCTCCGAGTAGTGCAGGAAGATGTCGGGGATTCGGTCTCCACCGTCACTGACCGGGGGCAGGCCCAACTGGCAAGCGAGCGGACGAACGGTCGAAACCTGACTTGGGTCGCCATCTTCATCGG
Organism: Phascolosoma agassizii; assembly: GCA_035593235.1. NCBI lineage: Eukaryota > Metazoa > Annelida > Sipuncula > Phascolosomatiformes > Phascolosomatidae > Phascolosoma > Phascolosoma agassizii. Next base: position 1,982 of record JAVJHY011934530.1, read on the forward strand.
AATCCTGACGCTGGCCGCACTATTGAGGGTCCAGCTCGGTCTGTTGAAGCGGACCAACCGGATTCTCAACCCGCTGCTGGTGTTGGCCACCCTGTTGATCGCAACGGTGGTCGGTTACCTGATCGTCGGCCCCGTGGCGAGAGGCCAGAGTCTGGACAGCGCATCATCGGGTGGCTACGACGCCATCGCCACCACATCGCAGATCCAGACCACGGCGTTCAATCTGCAGGCTCAGCTGAGTCTCAAGCTGCTGGAGGGGAGCAACGAGGACCTCGATCCCCTTTTTGCCGACGTCGGCCAGTCCATCACCGAACTCAGCGTCGGCGCCGATTCATCCCGCGAGCTGGCGGCGGCAGAAACCCTTGAGGTTCGCTGGCAACGCTACGAAGAGGTCGCTCGGACCATTGACTCCAGGGCGACGGCAGGGAACCGAGATGGAGCGGTTGAGCTGTTCCAGGGCGAAGGTTTGTCAACCTTCAACGGCCTCAACACCGCGGTCGAAAGCGCCCTCTCGGATAACCGCACCCAGTTCATCGAGGGCGTGAACACCGCATCGGACGCGGTGGGAACCACTCCGTTCCTCAGCATCATCCTGCCGGTTCTGGCCGCCCTGGCCATCCTGCTGGCGATCCAGCGGAGACTGGGAGAGTACCGATGACCCGTAGGCCCGTCGGTCCCCGCCGACGCTCACGACAACCGGACCGATACAAACGGGGTTCACCTCTCGGTCGACGTGAGTTCCTGCTTGGTCTCGGGGCCCTCGGCTTGGCGGCCTGCACCGATACCAGCCAGCCTCAGACCTTTGACCTGGGAGGGCGCAACCGGCTGACCATGTTGAACTGGGAGGACTACATCGACGTCGACGACAGCATCGACGGCGGTGACCCCCTGTACGAAGGCGGGACTCTGGCCGCTCTGAAGGCCGACGTGGGGATCGATGTCGACTATCGGCCGCTCTACACCGACAACGGCTCCGGTTTCGATTTGATCGTTCGTGATGCGGTCAATGCCTCTCCCCCGCTCTATGACATCGTGGTTCCCACCAACTGGCGGGCGGCGGAAATGATCGCCAACGGCTGGGCCGAACCGCTCCCGATCGAGATCATCGACAACCACGCCAATATCGACCCGGCGTTCCTGACAAACGCCTGGGATCGAGGCTGTCGATACCAGATGCCGTGGCAGGCAGGTATCACCGGTATCGCCTACGACCCGGAGCAGACCGGTAGACCGCTCAATTCGATCAACGACCTGTTCGATCCGTCGCTGGCCGGGCGAGTCGGATTTATCGGCGAGATGCGGGAGGCCGTCGGGCTCGCCATGCTGGCCAACGGTGACGATCCAAGCCGACCAACACGGGCAACAGCTGAAGCGGGGCTGGGTCGGATTGTCGATGCTGAGGCCTCAGGCCAGGTCGGCGCCTTCACGTTCGAAGATTTCGCACCGAAGCTGGCCAGCGGCGAACTGGCTGCGGCCATGGCCTGGTCCGGCGATGTGGCGCTGCTCCAATCCACACGACCGGACATCGAGTTCATCATCCCCGATGAGGGAGCGATCCAGTGGTTCGACACCATGGTCATCCCTGCTGGCGCGGCCAACGTGGGGGCTGCCGGCGCGTTCATGAACTACGTCTATGACCCTGTCAATGCGGCGCGGATCACCGAGTGGGTGCAGTACATCTCACCGGTCATCGGGGTCCAGGACGTGTTGCTGTCCGCCGGCGGCGCCGCGGCCGACTTGGCCCGTAACACGGTGCTGTTCCCGGACGCCGCGGCCAGGGCCAGGCTCTTCACTTGGGGCGGGCTTGATCCGATCGACGAAGAGGCCATCGACATGGTCTACGCCGCCTTCGTGCCGGAGTAATCAGGATCCAAACGCCCATGATGCACGACTACACAGACGAGACCGAGAAGCTGGCTGACCGGATCGTGAAGTTCGCCCGCTGGCGGACACGGCTCGATCCCATCCCGCTCGGCCAGGCCAAGACCGCCGAGGAGCTGCGGGAACTGGTCGGTCGGACCGTCACCGCCGCCGGCATCGGTGGCCACCAGGCGCTGGAGCTGTTCCAAGAGGTGCTCGCTCCGTCCTGCCTCTCGGTCGACTACACCAAGTACCTTTCCTTCGTGCCGGCCGCTCCAACCGAAGCTGCCGTATTGTTCGACCTGGTTGTCGGGGCGTTCTCCATATACGGGGGCTCCTGGATCGAAGGGTCCGGCGCGGCCCACGCCGAGAATGAGGCATTGCGATGGCTGTTGGAGCTGTGTGGCCTGGATGACGCCGCTGGCGGCGTGTTCGTACCAGGCGGCACCATCGGCAATCTCTCGGCCCTGGTCGCCGCCCGCGGCGTTGCCGGAGCCAGGCTGGCGAAAGCGGGCAGGCAACGGCCAGACCGGTGGGCTTTTCTGGCTTCCAAGACCGCCCATTCATCAATCCCATCGGCGGCTGCGGTCATGGACGCCGAGATCATTTCGGTGGACACAGACGAAGACCGGCGGCTGAGCGGCAATGCGGTGGCCGCGGCCATCGACGAGCATGGCGATCGGATCGCCGGTGTGGTGGCAACCGCTGGCTCCACCAACCTCGGCGTCATCGATGACCTACAGGGCGTTGGTGCCGTCTGTCGAGATCGAGATGTCTTCTTCCACGTCGACGCGGCCTACGGAGGTGCGGCACTGGCCGCACCGTCGAGCCATCCGCGGTTCGACGGGATCGAGCTGGCCGACTCCATCATCATCGATCCTCATAAGTGGCTCTTCGCTCCCTTCGACTGCTGCGCGCTGCTGTGGCGTGACCCCGATCAGGCCAGAGCGGTCCACGCACAGCACGCCGGCTACCTCGAGTTCCTCGACTCCAAAGGTGACTGGAACCCGAGCGACTTCGCCATTCAGTTGACCCGGCGGTCACGAGGGTTGCCGTTCTGGTTCTCGCTCGCCACCTACGGGACCGATGCCTACGCTGATTCGATTCAGGTCACCCTGGACCTTGCGGCTGAGGCAGCCCGTCAGATCGCGGCCGCCGACCATCTCAACCTGGTGTGGGAGCCCCAGCTGAGCATTGTGGTGTTCGAACGAATCGGTTGGGCTGGCGATCGGTACCAGGCCTGGACCGAACGGATGATGACCGACGGCACCGCCTTCGTGGTTCCAAGCCGTCATGACGGAAAACCGGTCTTCCGGTTCTGCTTCGTCAACCCCAAGACCACCGCAGACGAAATCGCCGAGATCATCGGCGCCCTGGCCTGAGGGAAATCCTGATCGGCTGACATCGGCGAGGAGGCTTCCCGGACGTCTGGCATCATACCGGTGGTGACCGGTACGGTTTCGGACAGTGGATCCGCAACGAGCCAAACAAGAATCGGTGGTCGGGGCGCCAACCAATGGCGAAGCTTTGGCGCTTCTGACCCACAACGGCATCGACGGGGGCTGGTTGACCAGGACGCTCAACGACGTCGGCTTCGACGGTGATATCACCGCCGTCGAAGCGACCCTAGTCGGGACCGGGCAGGTCGGCGAAAACGTGCGATGTCGTCTGACCTGGGATGACCGACGGTTGTCTGAGGATCGACCGGAGCGACCTGATTCGCTGGTGATTAAGCTGGCGTCATCGAATGAGGCCAGTCGAGCAGCAGCTGCGGCGACTCGAACCTACATTCGTGAGATCGGCTTTTATCGAGACGTTGCCAACTCGGTCGCCATTCGAATTCCCCGGGTGTACGGCCTGTCGGAGGACCAGGCGGCCAACAGCTTCGTGTTGGCCATGGAGGACATCGCTCCGGCTGCCGCCGGCGACCAACTCGCGGGGTGTTCAATCGATCACGCGGTTCTCGGGATTGAGGCCGCGGCCGATCTCCACGGTTCGACCTGGCAACGACCTGAGCTTGAAGGCCTGGAGTGGATCGACCCGGTCACCCCACAGCGCCGTCAGGAACGAATCGACCTTTTTCGTATGTTGTACGGTGGGTTCGTCGAGCGATATCACGACCGGTTGCATGCTGATGATCTGGCGTTCGGCACCTGGCTGGCCGACAACTTCGACCGATGGGTCGAGAGCCGCGATCACGCTGACGAGAAAACCGGTCATCGGTGCCTGGTTCACGGTGACTTCCGGCTCGACAACATGCTATTCGGCACAGCGCACCCCGCGCCTCCGCTGACCACGGTCGACTGGCAGACCCCGGCCCTTGGCAACGGGATGAGCGACGTGGCCTACTTCCTGAGCGGCAGTCTGAGGCCCGCAGAGCTCCGAGATGCTGAGCGACGGCTGCTTGACCTCTATCGGGCCAGACTGAGCGATCACGGTGTCGACCTGTCGGCAGACGCCGCCTGGGCCGCCTACCGTATGGCCGCTCCCGGCGGGTTTGTCATGGCCGTTATCGCCTCTCAACTGGTCGGCCAGACCGAACGAGGAGACGCGATGTTTATGGTCATGGCCAGGGGATCTGCAGCCCAATCACGAGAGCTCGAGACCGCTGCCTTGGTGACTTGAGACCGCAGGCGACGGCCACCGCCATTCGATGCCCGCCCTCGGGTACCCTTACCCGGATGGCGTGGGAGAAGGACTCTTGATGAGCAACTCGCGCCCACTGAGGATTGCTGCCACCGCAGCAGCAGTAGCAGCAATCCTGGCCATCGTCGGCTGGTCGGCACGTGGTTCCGACACGGAGCGAGCTGAGGCGGGTGACGACAACTCGTCGTTCTTGGTCGCTGGAGACGCTGAAACTCCGTCTGGCGGAACGCTGGTGATCGAATCGCCTGAATCGGGCGAGGCGAACGAGATCATGGCTCTGTCGGTCGAGGCACCGAGCACGGCTCCTTCCGCGGCCGACGATGCCGATCCTCAGGATCGCCAAGCGACGGGGGCATCCGGACCGGACTCAGCCGGCACCACGGCACTGGAAACAGCAACCCCAACGACAACAACGACGACGACAACAGCATCATCAGGCGGGACAACTGGGACAACCGGAACGACGAGTGCGCCCCCGCCAACCGCGGCCTCCACCACAACAACGGCCAGGCCGGCCGATACCGCAGCGCCGGCCCGAACCGGATACTTCCCGACCCTCGGACCCGGCTCCAAGCTTCCATCGGGCGCCGAATGCGCAGCCCGTGTCCGGCCTGTACCGGAGAATGTGCCGGAGAACGTGCCGTACAACCGGACCAGGGGCCGCAGCATCAGCGGCACCTACTTCACCACCAACTCCGCCATCGCCAAAACCGACTACGAGAGCCGGATCGACGGCGACTTCGTCGGATCAACCGATGAGATCATTCAATGGGCGTCGTGCAAGTGGGGCTTCGACGAAGACCGGGTCAGGGCGGTGGTCTATGCCGAAAGCAGCTGGTTCGCAGGCAGGCTCGGTGACTGCGGCGAGCAGACCCAGGAACGCACCGGGGGTGACGGCGGCTGCGCCAGCGTGGGACTGATCCAGGTCCGGTCGGCCGAGATCGGTCCTTCGCATAATCCTGGCATGTACCCCGCGGCACTCGAGAGTTCCGCTATGAATCTGGACTATGCCCTGGCCATCAGGCGTCTGTGTTACGAGGGTCTGGAATCCTGGCTATCCCAGAGGAACGGCAACTACGGTCCTGGCGATGAATGGGGCTGCATCGGACGCTGGTTCTCCGGATCGTTCAACGATGGCCAGGCCGGCCAATACAAGGCGGAGATACGCCAGCTCCTCAACGAACGGAAGTGGGAGTCCCAGTGGGTGGGCTGCCCCGGGTGGCGGGAGTCGTTCTACTGCACCGGGCTGAACAAGCCCGTCAGCTAGTCTCGCGAGCCGTCACTTCATGGCGGTGCGGCTCACGTCGCGTTGGGCCGAGCAGGTGATCGAGGAGCTTTGCGCTCGCCGCGGTCGGCGAAAGCGTTGTGTCCTCAACCATTGACATCAGTTCGCTTCCCATGTCGGAATTCATAGCGTCAACAATTCGGCTTGCCAACGTCTGTTCCATACGGGCCCGAATCTCGGTCCGAATCCGGTGTTGGCGCCGAAGCTGTCTTTTACCGGTCTCGCCGAGCAACCTCAGATGGTCTTCGACCGCAGCCCAAACGTCACCGGCGCCCGTTCCGTCGATGGCGGAGCTCATGACGATGGGTGGACGATAGCCATCGTCGGCTTCTTGGCCTGTCATGTGGCTCAGGTCGAGCATCAGGTTGAGGTCTCGGCGGACGTCGTCGGCTCCCGGCCGGTCGGCCTTGTTGACGACGAAGATATCCGCAACCTCCAGGAGGCCGGCCTTATTGGCCTGGACTGCGTCTCCCATACCCGGCGTCATCACGACCACTGCGGTGTCGGCTGCTCCAACAACGTCAACTTCGACCTGTCCGACCCCGACCGTCTCGATGATGACCGGGTCGTACCCCATGGCGTCGAACACCCGGACCGCCAGGGGCACCGCCATGGCCAGTCCTCCCGAGTGACCGCGGGTGGCCATGGAGCGTATGAAGGGAAGCCTGTCCGACGCGAATTCGGCGGCGCCGACCTTGTCGGAACTCGCAGAGTTCCAGTCGTCTATGCGGATCCGGTCGCCGAGGATGGCCCCGCCGGTAAGGGGCGAGGACGGGTCGACGGCCAGAACCGCAGGCGAACGCCCGCCGGCGGCCAGCAGGGTAACGAGCTGCCCGGTCAAGGTGGACTTACCGGCACCGGGCGAGCCGGTGATGCCAACGATATGAGCGTTCCCGGCATCCGGGTTGGCCAGTTCGCTGATCAGCTCGGCGTCGTGCCCGCCCCGTTCGACCATCGTGAGTAGGCGGCCCAGAGCCTGACGGCGGCCATTTTTGGCCTGGGTGTAGAGCTCGTCGACCGACTTCTTTAAGCCAGCCATGTCGCCCCCGACACCGAGAGGGCTGTCACTTCGCAGCTTGGACTAGACAACGGCGGAGACAGCGGTACGGACCGTGTCTGCAACATCCTCGGCCGATGCTCCCGGCCCGATGACGGCCGCAACGCCGGTGTCGAGCAGCGGCTGAACGTCTTCGTCTGGGACGATGCCGCCAACCACAACCGGGATTTCGAGCTCAGCGTCTTTGAGCGCCTTCACCATGTTGGGGGCCAGGGTCATGTGCCCGGCGTTGTGCATGGACAGCCCGATGGCATCCGCATCTTCCTGTTCGGCTGCCGACACGATGCTGTCTGTGGTCTGGCGGAGCCCTAGATATATGACCTCCATGCCTGCATCGCGCAGAATGCGGGCCACCACCTTGAGACCGCGGTCGTGGCCGTCGAGCCCGAGTTTGGCCAGAACAACTCGCAGCGGGGCTGCTGAGTCTCTGTTTGCTGGTTGATCGTCGCTCACTGCATCGCCCTCATTGATCGCCCTCATTAGATGATCGCTTTCTCGACGTAAGTGCCGAACTCGGTTTCCATGGCCCGCACCACCTCTTCCAGTGTGGCGTAGGCCCGCACGGCATCGAGGATCGGATCCATAAGGTTGACCGTTGGATCCTTTGCGGCCTCGGTGACCGCGGCCAGTGTGGAGGCCACGGCATCGGAATCACGACGCTGCTTGACGTCTTCCAGCCGCTTGAGCTGGTAATCCTCAACCTCGGCTCCGATGCGAAGCAGGTCCCTTTGACCCTCGTCTCCATCGGTGAACTCGTTGACACCGACGATGATGCGGCGATCGGCGTTGACCTCACGCTCGAATCGGTAGGACGAATCGGCGATCTCGCCGACGAAGTAGCCGTTCTCGATCCCGGCGTAGACGCCCTCCAGAATGGAGCCGTCTCCAAGATCATCCAGGTGGGCGAAGATGGCCTCGGCCTGGCGTTCCATCTCGTCGGTCATCCACTCGACATATGGTGCGCCACCGAGCGGGTCTGCCACGTTGGCGACGCCGGTTTCGTGGGCCACGATCTGCTGGGTCCGCAGGGCGATGCGGGCCGCCTTCTCGGTCGGGAGGGCCAAGGCCTCGTCGTAGCTGTCGGTGTGCAGGCTCTGAGTCCCGCCCAAGGCGCCGGCCAGCGCCTGGAGCGCCACCCTGGCGATATTGTTCTCCGGCTGCTGGGCGGTGAGGGACACCCCGGCAGTCTGAGTGTGGAACCGGCACAGCATGGATCGTTCGCTTGTCGCCCCGTAGCGTTCCTTCATCCAGCGAGCCCAGATACGACGGGCCGCTCGGAACTTGCCGATCTCCTCGAAGAAGTCGATGTGGGAGTTGAAGAAGAAGCTGAGTCGCCCCGCGAACTCGTCGACGTCGACGCCGGCGGCCACCGCCGCTTCGACGTAGGCAAAGCCGTTGGCCAGCGTGAAGGCCAGCTCCTGGGCCGCGGTGCTGCCCGCTTCACGAATGTGGTACCCGGAGATGGAAACCGGGTGCCACTTCGGCATTTCGGCCGTGGTGAACTTGATCATGTCGGTCACGATGCGGACCGACGGCCGAGGAGGATAGATGTACTCCTTCTGGGCCTGATACTCCTTGAAAATATCGTTTTGAATTGTGCCTGCCAGATTCTTGCGGGCGACCCCGTTTTTTTCTCCGACCGCAACGTACATGGCCATGACGATGGCGGCCGGGCCGTTGATGGTCATCGAGGTGGAGACCGAGCTGAGGTCGATCTCGGCGTAAAGATCCTCCATATCGGCCAGAGTGTCAACGGCAACACCGGCTCGTCCGACCTCGCCTGTCGACCAGGGGCTGTCGGAGTCACGACCCATCAGAGTCGGCATGTCGAAGGCCGTGGAGAGGCCGGTCCCCCCGTTTCGGAGGATGTCCTGGAAGCGGGCGTTGGTGTCCTCGGCCGTGCCGAAACCCGCGAACATCCGCATGGTCCACAGCCGGGACCGGTACATGCTCGGGTAAACGCCCCTGGTGTAGGGGTACTGGCCGGGGTACGGCCCGTCCCCGTAGACGGGGTCTACGGGGACACCTGACATTGTCTCGAACGGTATATCCCTGAGCTTTGCTGCGTCGTACGCCTCACGGTACGCCTGGTATGCCGGGTCGGACTGGTCCGGCGTCCAGCCGTCACTGCCATCGGGTTCTACCGATTCTGAGGCTGTTTCAGCGGCTTCCTGAGGTTCGGTCATGTCGGCATCCACTCCCATCGACCTGCAATCATGAGGCTCCAGTGTCGCACAAAACCCCGCAGGCTCACGACTTGGGTCATGGCTGTTCCAAGACTCGACTGCAGGGCGTCATACAGTAGAATCTGGGGCTGATGGCCGAAGCGGGAGCAAATTCTGATGCACGGTTTGATCCGATCCCAGGATCGGGCTCCGACGCCACCCTCGACGACCGCCATGACCTGGTTCTCGACGAGTTCGACGAGAAGCTTGAGGCCTTCAACGTTCTCCGAAAGAGCGATGCAGTAGCCGCCGATCGCATCCTTGATCAGGTGGGCGCCACCGATGGCGTCGACCGCCAAATCATCCTCGAGCTAGCCTCGAAACGGCCGCTCGGTCACCCCGACCGGTTCCCCGAAGCCCACGCCGGCGCCATGCGGGCCCTTGAGGTATTGGACCGTAACGGTTCGGGCGGCATCAAGATCTCCCGTCTCGGCCCGGCCGCTCCGGTGGCCCAGTACATCGTTCAGCAGGTGGTGCACTTCCTGGTCAAGTCGCACACCCGCAATGTCATCAACAACCTGTCCAACCTCTATGGCCGCCGTGAGGTTTCATCGCTGAAGGATGACCCGCACCGGATTCTGCTGGCCAGGGCCAGGGCCCAGGTCGACCGGGTCGGCATCGGCTACAAGGGCAACCCCCTCGGCTTCCCGACCTTCATCCTCGGCGGCGCATTCCTCTCGACGATCATCGGCAGCGCGCAGGGTTTCGTCCTGAGCGCAGTCGATTCGGTGGTGGGCCAGATCGTCTTGATCCTGGCCCTGTTCGCCCTGATGGTCGGCGCGTCCTGGGCATTTCTCAAAGGGGCGGCTATCGCCAGGCGGCGGATCAGGCTGACAACCGATCAACCCATGGAGGCGCTGTACCAAACCATCGGCCGCTGCGGCCGCCCGCCCCAGGATCAGGCCCGGGTCTTCGCTCTGCTGGCACTGATTCTGATGGCAATCGCCTGGATAGCGGTCCCGATCGCCCTCGGCGTCTCGATCATCGCCGGCTAGACGTCCCGGTGGTGTGTCGCCAAAATGAAGCCCCCTCTCGACGGATCACTAGCCGAAGCCGGCCGAGGCCAACGTGTCAAGCACCTTGGGTGCGATGGTGACGTCCATGGACGACCGACCAACGAATGACGTTGACTTCAGCCAGGACTCCGCAGTCTCCGGCTCCAGCCGGTAGCGCTCGCAGATCAGCTCGGTGACGTTCGGTAGGCCGTGGAAGCCGGTGGCTCGATCGGTCACCGCGTCGATGACCCGCCCAACCTCGGTCGTTCGTCCGGTCAACACCTCGTTTCGCACCGCGATGACAAACGATGGCCACGGCGTCTCCAAGATGCCGAGCTGACGAAAGTCCCCGGACTCGACCAGTGGCCTGGTCATGTGTCGCTCCCATAGGAAGAGATCCGCCTTGGCACCGGCGAACGACTCGACCGCACCGTCAAGGCCACCGACGACAACGAACTGGTCATCGGAAATACTCCAACCGTGCTGTTGGGCCTGGATGAAGGCCATCAAATGTGAGCCCGAGTTGAACCTGGAGATGGCAACCCGCGCCCCCTCAAGTTCGCCCTCGGTCACGTAATCCGATGCCGCCGGCACAAAGACCCCCCACTGCAGCGGCGACGAGACGTAGACCTGGACCATGGTCACCGCCAGTCCCCTATCGATGGCCGAGACCGTGCCTTCGGTGAGGATGCTGACGACGTCGAGATCACCGGATCCCAGCTTCGCCAGCATCTCCCCGGTTCCACTGGGCTGGTCCTCCCATTCCAGATGCAGGTCCGCCAGGTCCGATGATTCCAGCGCCAGGTGCCACGGGAGGTTGAAGTGCTCCGGCACACCGCCAAGTTTCAAGGGCTGATCGGTCATGGCTTGAGCCTAGGGATGGTTTCGACCGAAGAACACGCACCACCGGCGGGTGCTGGAACCGGGGAGCTTCGAAACGGTATTGTTGGGTTGAGGAGGCTGAGCGATGCAAAGTGGACGGCGGTGACCGGTACAGCCCGGATCGAACCCGGCGTGGCCAAGGCGGCCGAGATTCGCGGCCTACGGACAGCGGCCTCAACCTTCTGGCGTTTCGGATCCCCTCGAGCCATGGCCATGGGGCTGACGGTGGCGATCATCGCTCGGCTGATCATCGCACTGTTCGACGGCTGGAGCCGCTGGGATCTGGTTGCGGTGGCCATCGTCGTCGCCTTGATCCCCTTCGTCGAGTGGTTCATCCACCTGGCTGTTCTGCATTCCCGGCCCCGGCACATCAGGGGCATATTGGTCGACCTCGGAGCAGGCCACCGACAACATCACCTCAACCCATCGTCGCTCAACTGGGTCTTACTGCGGGCCGTGGACGCCTCGCTTTTTCAGGTCATCAACGCCGGTGCTGGCGTGGTGGTCGTTGGCGGACCCTTGTGGCTGGCCCGAGCAAACCTTGGAGCCGGCTCCGTTGCCGGCCCTGGCACTTCGGTGAGTATCGGCGGACCGATCGTCACCGGCATCGTGGTGGCCACCGTCGGCCTGCTGCACTATGAGTGGTCACACTTTCTGTTTCACCTGCCATATCGACCACGGACCCGTTACTACCGACGGCTGAGTTCGAACCACCGGCTGCACCATTGGCGGAATGAACGGCACTGGCTTGGCATCACCAGCAACCTCGGCGATCGGCTGCTCGGTACGTACCCGGCATCGCGGTCCGCGGTCGAGCTATCGCCGACTGCCCGTAGTCTGGGAGTTGAGCCTCCGGTCGATCCAGACCGGCACGTCCAGTTTTAGGTGGGCGCGAGCTGCTGCAGGTCGAACTCGATGAGATCACCGATCGCCTGGCAGGCCGATCCATCGAGACCCTTGGCTACCGAACAGACGCGGGGTCATAGTCGGGATTGTCCCAGACGATCAGACAGGCGTTGTTGCCGACACTTTCATCCTGCACGTAGTTCTTGAGCACGGCCCTGGCCTCAAAGCCGTTCTCGATCTGGAAGGTCAACGTCGGGTCATAGAGCTCGCCCGCGGTCACCTTGACCAGGTACTCCTCAGCGGTCATCACATCACGGTGAGCCGCGTAGCCGGGGAGAACACCGCCGGCCACGATGCCTCGCTTGTTGAGTTGACGAACCACATCCTTACGCCGCAGGTACAGCTGGTGGCCGATACCCCGGCCTCGATACTCCGGAACCACCGCGATGGTCGTCCCGTAGTACCACTCCCCTGCCGGATCGTGGGCGCCATAGATCTCGCTCGCCGAATGATCGATGTCGTCGAAATCAAAGTCGAGCAGAATACCGACCCCGAGACCGACCGGCCGATCACCATCGAAGACCACAAACCCACCTTCGGGAAACTCCTCAGCCAACTCCCGAAGGGTTTCCTCGTCATAGAGATCTTCGGGGTCGACCTTTGGAAACGCGCCGAGCTCAATCGCTTCGAGCTGCGCAGCCAAACCAGGTTCGATCTGCCGATAGACGAGTTCCGCCATCGAGCAATCAGCCTTCAGATTCGGTGTTCTGAGACTGACCATGGGAGTGATCGGCCTCAAATTTAATGTGCTGAAAGTCGTTTTGGCTTGGCGGGCCCCAGCTGGCCCAGAAATCCAGGGTCTTTGGCCGCATGACGACCGCGCCGCTGGTCTCAACGAAGTAGGGAGCGACCGGCACCTGGCAGATGGCCTCCGGTTCCCGGGTCAATTCCATAAGGTCTTCGGGTGTGACACCGCTGCGGTCCAGCAGCTGTTTGGCGGTTGCCAGGCGCTTGGTCGAGCTGGCCGTCAACGTCGGCGCCCGATCGCCTTGCACCGCCGAGGCGGTCGGATCCAAGGTGTGGTTGGTGTGGGTCAGCGCCTCCGACTCAAGCTCGGTAACCGATCTGGCGGTTGGCATCGCCTCGATGTTGTAGCCCTCCCCCTGCCGATCGAACACCATGAAGTTGTGGCCGCCGGCAAGCTCGGCCTGTTCGATGGCCACCAGGCCGTCCTTTGCGCTGGATTTGGTCAGTACCTCTCTGACAACCGATGGCCACGTCACGCCGACTTGACCGTCCGAAGCCGTCAGGTTGTTGATCCCGACACAGACTCCCTGATCGTTCATGCCCATCTGCCCGAGGCAGCCGGTGGTGGTGAACACCAGGGAAGCCGGACCGTCATCGGGCCTGGTCCGAAGCAGCAACACATGTTCGGTCGCCGTGTTGTGCATGTCCCAGGTCTGGGCGTAGAAGCCTGCACCATCGGCCCGATCGTCTGGCACAACGACTGCGGTGCAGTCATCTTCCATCACCGAGTCCGGGTGAGGGCCGCCTTTGACCGCCCGCACCGTGTCGACAAAATCGGTGAACCCACCGACCACCACCGCCTCGGCCGCAGAAATCCCGGCCCCGGTGGCAATGCCGACGAGTTCGGCGTGCAGGTCAGCGGAGTGACGTTCGTGGGCAGGCAACAACAAAGCAGCCAACTCCAGCACTTCGCCCTCGGTGATGGCACCGCCGCTCCACAGCCCCGAAGCCACCAGTTCCACCCGCTCCGCGGTGTAGTGCTTGATCTCCTCGGCGAAGGCCCGACCATGGGCGACGCCCATAGCTTCCGGGGAACCGGCAACATCCAAAACTCGGATTGCAGGGCGTTTCATGGCAGAACCTCGTTTGTCGTACGTGCCCTCGAATCTAGCTGGGCCACGATCCAACGCTCAATTGGGGCGGTGTCAGATCGTCCAATTGTCAGTGGCAATCGCCACCAGAACCCATTGGCGATCTCGCAGCTCGAGGGCCAGGCGGACGCTCGACCAGTTGAAGTCCATCAGCTCGCCACGACCCTGACGGTGAAACTCCACGATGTGGGCATCGGGAAACACCTCGCCGAGATTGTCGATTGTGTTACTCAGCCCAACTCGGGCATCGACCGCGACCACGTCCGGTTCGAGCAATGCCACTTGGCGCCGATATGTGGCCATCTGCTCGTCAACCGTTGCAACGATCGGCGCGCCGACGCCATCGGTGTAGCCCCAAATTCGTTCCACATCACCGTTGAGGGCCAGGTCCTGAGCGGTGACGACCTGTCGACCGCCCGACGCTACGATGAACGCATTGGTCGATACGTTGACGCCTTCGCTCGGCAGGTAATCATCGAGGATCGGGTCGCCACCCTCAGATAGCAGACCACGGCGTACCGCTTCAGCGGCGTCGAGCAAACCCGGCGGCAAACCATCGGTGTCGGTGACCAGATCCCTCACCGAAGGAGGATTGCGCTTGAAGGCCAGAATCGACTGCCCCGGCAGTGTGTCGAGGCTGAACGCTTCTTCGTCGAAGAAGACCTGTCCAAAGGTCTGGGTGACGATGCCACCGGAGTAGGTGAACGTCACGTCGACCTCGGGGTTGACCCGGGCCGGAACATAGGAACCTCGAACTTCGGCAACCGAGTACGGGCCATCGCACACCCGCAGGTTGCAGTAGGCGGCGAGCAGTTCGGCGAGGTCAGGGCCCTGTTCTTCATCGCCCTGCTCATCATCGTCACCGGAACCGTCTGTAGAGCCGTCAGCGCTGCCGGGTGCGCCCAGGAGCGCTACCACGGGCGAATGGGCGACATCGGGCAGGGTCAGTTCCTCGGCCGCATCCTCCCACCGGCGGGCCGCCAGGGCATCGAGCAGCCTCGTGACCTTCTCCGCCGTCTCGGTCCCTCCGAACGTTGGCTCCAAAGCCGAGACCTCTGCACTGAGGAAGGCGGCGTTGACCCAACCAACTTCGTTGCTCGTCGTTTGAACGGCGTACCAAACACCACCGTCGTCTCGTTTGAAGCAGTCTTCGGCAAAGACAACGCTGCCTTCTGCCAAGGCGAGAAGCTTCTCGCCATTCTCGTAGCTGTCCCGCAGGTTCAGGCCGCCGTCAGGGTCATCGTCTTTGATGTTGGCAACCGAGTAAAAAGACTGACGGTTCACCTCATCGATGCCGCACTGGCCGGGAAATGCCCGGCCTGCGGATGCGTCCTGAGAACCTGGGGAGTCGGTGGTCGTGTCCGAATTGGAAGATCCGCCATCGCCGGAATCGGTCAGTCCGTCGTCGTTCGAGCCGCCATCGCCTTGATCGCCTCCGGTCCCATCCGCCGAATCACCGGTCGTTGACTGACCATCGGTCGAAATATCGCCATCGCCGCCGGCGGCATCACTACTACAGCTGCTGGATACCAACGCGAGCGCGACGAGGGCCAAGCAGACGATAGGGCGCCTCGGGGGGCGGATGGAAGGTGGGAAGGTCACAGGTGGGTAAAATCGTCGCATGCTGATTAGACGCCTCATTCGTACAAATGGTTGTCACCCGGCGGCCATATCATATTGCAGGTCTGTTGCGGGTCTGGGTATCGCAGGCCGGTTGTGGCCTTCAGCTCCGGTCGGGTGCCCCAGCCACGCTGCGTCAGCCACCACCTCTGGACTGGATCGAGGGTCGGACAGGGGAATTTCTGACCCCTGTCGGCCGTTTATCGGACTATGACCGTTACGCAGACCGGAAGCCCCGAAACCGGAAGTCCCGCCGAGAACCACGCACGGACCGAGCCCAACCCTCGCTGGATCCGTGGTCTGGTCGACGGCCGCACGGTGGTGAACAGCCGATCATCGCTCTTCGTCTGGGAGTTCCGGTACTACCCGCAGTGGTACTTCCCGGTCTCCGATCTGGTAGCGGAGCTACGGCCGTCCGGCGCCACGGAGGAACACGGTTTGCTTGGTACCGCCAGCATCTATGACCTGGTGATCCCGGCGGACGATGACCAGCCGGAAACGGTGCTGAGCGGAGCGGCCCGCCGCTACGAAGACTCGCCGACCCCCGAGATCAGAGAACTGGTGCGGCTCCGATGGGGTGCCATCGACCAGTGGATGGAAGAAGAGGTTGAGGTGTCCGTCCACCCCCGCTCGCCATACACCAGAGTGGATGTGCTGCCGTCGAGCCGCCGGGTGACGGTGTCCATCGACGGCACCGTGGTCGCCGAGTCCCACCGCCCCTCGATCCTCTATGAGACCGGCCTACCTCCCCGCTATTACCTACCCATGGAAGATGTGCAGCAGGAGCTGCTGACTGCGACCGACAGCTCGACCGCCTGTCCCTACAAGGGGGTGGCTCGATACTGGAACGTCACGACCGAGAATCGCGATGGCCGGTCGGTCGTGCACGAAGACATCGTCTGGGGCTACGACGACCCGCTGCCGGAATCTGCCGATGTGAAGGGCCGGGTCTGTTTCTACAACGAGAAGGTCGACATCACCGTCGACGGCGAATCCCCGGCCAGACCGGTGACGAAGTTCTCCTAATGGAGAGCGTCACGCTCCCAGCGGTGTATCGCTGAAGGTCGGCCTGGGCTTAGCCGAGCACCAGCAGCTCGGTGGCGGCCAGCGCTGCCACAAGACCAAGGCCCTGCGTTTTGGTCATGCGTTCACCAAGGACAAACCATGCCAGCATGACCGTTGAGATCGGGTAGAGGGCAGACAGCACGCTGACCACCGAGAGCTGTCCTAGATTGGACGCATAGAGAAATGTCACATTGGATCCGGTGTCCAGCATCCCAACAAGGGCGATCAGCCACCATGCGCGAGTGTCCTGAGGCAGGATGGAGGCCCCGGTCCGCTTCCAGCTCACGATGATGAGCGTCACGAGCACCGAGGCGGTGAACACTCGGGCTCCGACCACAGGCCACGGAGCGCTCGACGAGGCGGTGGCGTCAAGAAAGATGAACATGGTGCCGAAGCCAACCCCGGCCAGCAGCGACTCGGCAACCACTGAAAAGGTCACCGGTGCCCGGTCACTCACCGGGTCCGAAATCGGGTCAGCCGAAGCCGCATCGGTAGGGGTTCCGTCGTTCGAGGCGGCGTCATCAGGAGCTAGCGAGACCAACAGCACGGCGACCAGGCCGAAGCCGATGCCCAGCCAGCCGATCCAGGACAGACGTTCGCCGCCACCGATTCCCCACATCGTTGGCACGACCGCCGAGGTGATGGCGGTCAATGGCGCAACCACGCTCATCGGCCCTACGGCCAACCGCCGGTACAGCAGGGCCACCCCCAGGACGCCGAACGCCCCTCCGGCCGCCCCCAGTCCCACGTCACCCCAGTCGAACCGTTCAGCCAGTATCAGCGCGGCACCGACGGCACCGACGGCACCGACGAGGTGCGAACCCGCGACAACTTGAACGACACGAGCCCGCTTCGTTGCCAGGCCACCGCAGAAGTCACCGATGCCGAACGCCACAGCTGTTACCAGCGAGAGAAAGATGGCCAAGGTCTTGTTGTATCTGTCCCGAAGCGCTCTCCGGTCGAGCTACCCACCCGAGAGCGAGACGTTTCTGAGACTACAACGCCGATGAGCGGAATGCGGCCCGCTTCTGGAACCAGTCTCCGACCTGGTTGAGCGACAGCACCGTAAACACCAGAGCCAGCGATGGTGCGATGACCTGCAACAGGTTGAGGTCGATGTCGCGCCTGGCCTGGTTGATCATGTTGCCCCAGGTTGACGTCGGAAGCTGAACGCTCAAACCTAGAAAGCTCAACGTACCTTCGACGACAATCACAAAGGCCGCGGCGACCATGGCATAGGAAAGCACGGTCGGGATCACGTTTGGGATGATCTCTCGGCGGAGAATGGTTACAGGCTTGGTGCCAATGGCCCGAGCGGCCAAAACAAACTCCCGGTTGCTGATGGCCAGGCTCACGGCGCGGGCAACCCTGGTGTAGGCCGGGATACCCAAGAAGCCGATTACCAGGCTGATCACAAACAGGTCTCGCACCTTGAAGATCGAGACCATGGCCAGCAAGAGAATCAGCGCCGGAAAGGCCAGGATCACGTCGATGATCGACATGATGACCGTCTCGGTGCGTCCCCGCACATAGCCGACCAGTGAGCCGAGGAAGCCACCGACGATCACCCCAAAACTTGCGGCAACGCCGGCGACGATGAGGCTGACCCAGCCGCCGTGCACGATTCGGGCGAAGGTGTCGCGAGCGATGGCGTCGGTCCCAAGCCAGTGCCGGGCCGAAGGACCTTCGATCGGGTCTCCGGTACCGAAGTCTCCGGTTGACGGGTCAAAGTTATTGGTCTGAAAGTTCGGGTCCTGAAGCGGTAGAGCGCCGTCGAATATGGCGGTATCGATCTTGGCGTAGATGGCTCCGCCAAATACCAGGGCGAGCCAGATTGCGCACAACTTGACCAGCCATGGCATCGATCGGAACGTCTCGATGACACCGGCTCGCTTCGGCGGGCCACCATCACCGGGGCCGGCGGCAACAACCTGTGCCGATGAGAGCATGTCCATTGTGGAGTCAGTCATTGGTTCAGCTCCTCCGAATCCGAGGGTCAAGCACGCTGTAGAAGAGATCCACGATGGTGTTGATGACAACATAGGCCACGGCGACGAAGACGGTGATGCCCTGGATGACAAGGATGTCCCGCTGGTTGATGGCGTTGATCAGGCGAAACCCAAGTCCTGGGATGGCAAACAGGGTCTCGATGACCACCGTTCCACCGAGGAGGGCACCGAAGTTGATGCCGACGATGGTTGCCAGGCTCAGTGAGCTCGGGCGGAGGGCGTGGCGCATCAGCACGTATCGATCCGACAGGCCCTTGGCCTTGGCCGAAAGTACGAAATTCTCCTGGAGGGTTGCGATCATATCGGAGCGGACCAGCCGGGAGAAGATGGCCATCTGAGTAAGGGCCAGCGCCGTGGCCGGAAGGATGGCGGTCTTGAGGTTCTCCAGAAGACCTTTGTCGGTGATTCGATTCCAGTTGGACGCCGGTAACCATCTAAGTTTGACCGCGAAAAGCCATATCAGCATGATCCCGGTGATGAAGTTCGGCACAGAAAGCGCAACTTGCACCCCTGCCGACGTTGTCTGATCCTGCCACCTACCCTGCCGGTAAGCCCCGAGTACGCCGATGGGGATGGCCAGGGCGACGGCGATGACGATGGCCATGAAGGCCAGCTGAGCGGTGACCGGCAGGCGGTCCTTGATGGTGCCGGAAACCGACTGACCCCGGTTGATATAGGACTCGCCAAGGTCGCCCTGGACCGCTCTGCCAAGCCACTTCACGTAGCGGACCGGTATTGGCTCGTTCAGCCCGAGCTCGGCCCGGACCTCTTCGAGTAATTCTTCGTTTTGGATGCCTTCCTGGCCGAGGACGGCGGCCGCCGGGTCGCCGGGGAGAAGCGAGGTCATGAGAAAGGACAACAGTGTTACAGCGAATATCGTCGCCAACAGCCGCAGCAGTCTGGTTGCCAGAATCTTTCCCATATACCTTCGCTCCTCCTCGCCAACGAGTTTCCGAAACTACATTCCTAAGTATTGATCACCGCCGATTACTCAGCGATCCAAGCCATGGACCAGCGGCCCTCGGCGTTGGGGTGACCTGCGCCGAGCGCACCGTCGGGCAGCGTCCAGCTGTTGAGACCCATGATGTCATCACGGACACCGAGGGCGGTTGCTGTGTGACCAGAGAACCAGATTGGCACGTCTTCGGCCAATTTGATCATGACTTGCTCGTACAGGGCATAGCGCTCGTCGAAGTCGTCGGTCTGGACGGCTGCGATCAGGTTGGCGAACAGCTCGGCGTCGTAGTAGTTCGACCAGTTGAGCGGTGACGGTGCAGGTACACCGGCGGCCTCTGCGATCTCAGCCGTTGGCGGAGCCAGGGCCGGGGTCAGGAAGGTCGACGGATCCTCATCGGTGGCGACACGCCAGCAGTGGGTGGTGTGCTGGCCGACGAAGCCGTTGTCGGAACCGAGAGCGTAGTCAATGTGGGTCTGCTGGTCATAGTTGGTCAGCTCGACCTCGACAAGACCGCTGGCGGTCCAGGTCTGCTCAAGCACCTGCATGGCCGCTATCAGCGTCGGATCCGGAGGACAGGAGAGCTCAGCGTTGATGGGCTCGCCTGCGGCCTTGCCGTCGGAGCGCTCCGGATCATCGATGTATTCCTGCAGCGTTGCGACACCGGCGTCAAAGTCGAACTCCGGCCAAACGGCGGCAGCCTTCTCGGAGTACCAGGGCGAATCAGGGCTGAACCATTGGCTACCGGGCAAGGAAATGCCGGTTCCACCGAGCGCCTCGATGACGTTGTCCTGGCTGTTCATCTGAGTGAGGCCGCGACGGACCCGGACATCATCGAACGGAGGAACGAGCACGTTGAACATGCCACCGCCGACGTTGTTGCCCTGGAACTCGAACAGGAAGATCTCCGAGCCGTCATCCCGGGCGGCCCGAGCGTCACGGATGGTGCCCTGACGCAGGGTGTGCATCACCTGAGTGGTGTCGGAAAGAAGCGAGTCGAGACGGGTGCCCTCATCGGGGATCGGGCGGAAGCTGATCTGATCGAGGTACGGCAGTTGGGTGCCGTTCTCGTCACTGCGCCAGTAGTTCGGGTTGCGCTCAACGATGGTCTCGTTGTCGAGATCCCGGCTGACGAACAGGAACGGGCCGGTACCGACTGGCGCCTCGTTGAAGGCGTCCACGTCTGCGGCGAGTCCTGGCTCGAAGACCATGCCAAGCGGAGCCCGTGACAGATAAGCCGGGAACGCCGAGTTGGAAGCGCTCAAGGTGTAGGTCACCTCGAGGTCGCCGGTTGCCTCAACCCCGATGAGGTTCGAAGCGGTCACCTGTCCTGCTGCGGTGGCGCCCTCCTGCTGGATTGGGAACATGCCGGCAATGGTCTGAGCGGTCAGCGGGGTTCCGTCGTGGAACTCGATGCCGCTTCGCAGATTGCCGGTCCAGATTGTGAAGTCCTCGTTGGACGAGATGTCCTCCAGCAACCAGCCTTCATAGGAGCCGTCGGAGGTGGTCTCCATCAACTTGTCGTAGATCGTCGGGAGCACGTTCATGCACGGAGAGCCACAGGTGTCTTCCCATGGCCGCATTCCAACGATTTCGGCTTCGAGACCAATTGCGATCTCTCCACCCTGGCTTGCTACTGCGTCGGAGGCTTCCACCTCTGTGTCCACGTCACCTTCGGCCTGATCGCCGGCAACGATTTCCGCGTCACCTTCGTCTTCATCACCACCGGCGTCGGTTTCGGTTGCCTCATCGCTTGCATCATCAGCACTTTCGCCGTCACTACCGCAAGCGGCAGCGACGAGAGTAAAGGCCAGAAGCAACGCGAAGAGTCTGTACAGACTTCGCTTGGTCATGTATTTCATCTCCCCATATTAGGTAATTGCATTACGGGCTCCCTCTGTGGGCCACCCTGTTTCTGATTGTTAGCAGCAAGCGACTATCGCAATGGGGCGGGACCCCGCAATCGTTGCCATGTCGTCACCGGATTATGACACCCCTGTCGTGTCTGCCAATAATTTCGACTATCTACGTGGCTGCGAGTTCGGTTAGTGGATGGTGACAGGCGACGTAGTGGTCGTCGGAGACCTTTCGCATCTCCGGTTCGACCCGTTCGCACATCTCGTCGGCGAGTGGACACCGGGTTCTGAAGCGACAACCCGATGGAGGATTCAACGGTGAGGGCAGGTCACCCTCGGCCTCAACGGTTTCATCGATGTTGACCAGTGGGTCAGGAATGGGACTGGAGCCCAGCAGGAGCTTTGTGTAGGGATGAGCGGGATTGGCGTACAGCTCGTCGGATTCGGACATCTCACACATCTTGCCGAGGTACATGACCGCGACCCGATCGCTGATGTTCTTGACGACCGCCAAGTCATGGGCGATGAACACCAATGTCAGCCCGTACTTTTCCTTCAGCTCCTCAAGCATGTTGAGGATCTGGGCCTGGACCGAAACATCGAGGGCTGAAACCGGCTCATCACAGATGATGAGCTGCGGCTCCATGACCAGCGCCCGAGCGATCGAGATGCGCTGGCACTGACCGCCGGAGAATTCGTGGGGCCGCTTGTAGCGGGCAACCGCAGGATCGATGCCGACGGCATTGAGGATTTCGCTGACCAACGCCCACTGCTCGTCTTTGTCAGCAGGACCCCAGACCTGGAGCGGTTCACTGACGACTTCGCCGATCATCCGCCGCGGGTTGAGCGACGAGATCGGATCCTGGAAGATCATCTGGATGTTGGTCCTGTGCCGACGCATCTCTTCAGGCGCTAGACCGGCCAGGTCCTCATTCTCGAGTATGACCGAACCGCCGGTCGGTTTCGGCAGCTGCAGAATCGCTCGACCGGTTGTCGACTTCCCGCAACCAGACTCCCCAACAAGGCCGAGGGTCTCGCCTCTGGCGATGTCGAAACTGATACCGCTTACCGCGTGAACCTTGTTGCCGCCAGGGGCGTCGAATTCGACCGTGAGGTCCTCGACCCGAAGCAGCGTCTCAGCACCAGGACGTAGGTGAGCTTTTCCAGAACCGGCCATCAGTTGTTGATCCCCTGGTCGATCAGTTCTTCGGTGGCCTGGATCTCTCCTGCGACGGCCAATGTCTGTGGGACGCCGTCTGCCAGGTTCTTGTCGTATGCCTGCTGGTTTTCTTCGCTGCCAACCGGATACCAGCAGGCAAATGTGTGATTCGGGCCTGCGGCCGGCGAAAGGACCGGTTCTTCCTCACGACACTTCGGCTGGGCGTACGGACACCGCGGAGCAAATTTGCATCCGCTCGGGGGGCTGATCAGATCCGGGGGACGGCCGGCGATGGCCGAGAGCTTGGTGTGCTTCGGTTGGTCCACCTTGGGAATAGCCCGCAACAGCGCCTCGGTGTAGGGATGACGCATGTCGGCGAACAGTTGACCGGTCGGAGCCTTCTCGACGACCTTGCCCGCATACATGACGGCGATCTCATCGGTCCGACCTGCAACCACGCCAAGATCGTGGGTAACCAGGATCATGGTCATGAACCGCTCCCGCTGCTGGTTGGCCAACAGGTTAAGGATCTGGTGTTGCACGGTGACGTCGAGCGCTGTCGTTGGCTCATCGGCGAACAACATCTTGGGACCGCAAGCCAACGCGATGGCGATGCAGACCCGCTGCCGCATGCCGCCGGACAACTGATGTGGGTAGTTGGCGAAACGGGCCTCCGGTTCGGGAATCCGAACGCTGCGTAGCAGTTGTATGGCGTTTTCCTTCGCCTCGCTCTTTGAGATTCCGAGGTGGTAGCGCAGGTGCTCGGTCAGTTGCCTGCCGATCTTCACCACCGGGTTTAGCGAGGTCATCGGGTCCTGAAAGACCATCGCCATGTCGATGCCCCAGAGCTTCTGCATGTCCTTGGGGCTGAGGTCAAGCAACTCCTGGCCGTCGTAGCGCACCGACCCGGTTGACACAGCGTTGGACGCGATATTCAACCGCATGATCGACCGGCTGAGCACGGTCTTGCCGGAGCCGGATTCTCCAACGACACCGAGCGTCGAGCCACGGGGCAGGGTGAATGAGACACCGTCAACCGCCTTCACCACACCCGCGGGGACTGTGAAATGCGTCTTCAGATCATCAACGACGAGAAGTTCCTCTTCCGAAGACACGGTCAACGTATTGGTCCCCCTTGGTTCGTGAAGCAAGGTCGTGCACTCATCAAGACGCTCATGGCATCACACATCGGCGCATGACGCAATTCACATCCGAACGCGACAACGTACTGTCATAAAGCTTCAGAGCGGAAATTCTCGTCGGACCAGTTCTCAAAAGCTGCTACATCACGCAACGTCGGCCAGACCCTCAAGCCCCAACGTGCTGTGTGGCCCTATGACCAGGAGTTCCAACACTCCGAGGCCGGTGTGACCCCCTGCATCGGCCTCAACCAGATGCTGGACGTGAAAGCTGCCGGGCAGCTTCGGGTCAACGTCGGCCAGCACAAGCTCTTCGGTTTCGACCACGCCACCGCCAACCCAGGAACCGTGGCGGAACCGGGGATGGCCGTATCCCACGCCGGACATCTGGAACCGCATGATCGGTCTCAGACCGATGGTGATCAGGTCCCCGCGCCTTGGGTTGAACACGAGTTCAGCGTCTCGCATCCACCGAGTCCCCGGTTCCAGGACCAATCGGTAGTCGATGGCGGCCATTCGCTCCACCGGCTGGGTCCACGGCTCGCTCGAGGGGTCGAGGAGAGGGGCGGAGAATCCGCCCTCATGCCAGCGTGAGCCATCGGAGTATTCATTGACGTCCAGATGCATGGCCCCATCATCGAAATTGATCGGTGTCCACAGCCAGAAGAACTGCGGCGCAACAGGAGCGGCCTCCGGCCCTCGCCCGCCGCGCTGGCCCCACGAGCGGTCCCGACACCCGCTCGTCCCCGACAGGTCGATGGCGGCTCCTTCGACGGTCGCCGTTCCCGACCACTGCCCGAACTGGGTGTAGCGGGTGTAGTCAAAGACACCGAGCGGCATTTCGTAGTTCGAAAAGCGAGGTTCCTCGATCGGCGGAGTTCTGGCCGAGAAGACTGCGTCCAACCCAACCGATGGGTGATCGACCGTCACCCCGATCTCCGACATCGGGTCGGTGATGTCAACCGTTATCGGGCCGACGACCGTCTTACGACGGTCGGAGCCGAGCCGGTCAGAAGCGAACACCGAGTGCTGGACGCCGTCGACTACAACACACAATGCCCCGTCGATGATGCCCCGGTTTGGATAGACGCCGAGCGCCAATGCGAAGAAGACCGATCCATCGGCGCTATAGCCGTTGAAGAAGTAGCGGTCGTAGGCGTTGCCGCCGAGGCTGTTCTGGGCCAGCGGAGCAGACGTCTGATGGATTGGGAACTCGTCAAGAGGATCAAGCACTGGCGATCGGATCTCCGGTTACGTTCGATTCAGCGCCGCGACATCCGGGCTGGTGATGGAGGGTACTGCACTATTCTGCTTGAATAGTGTGTGCCCCGACGGCAGATCTGGCTGTTGGAACCGCTGCTCGTGCGGCTTCGGGGCAGCAACACGATGCAATTGGCAGCGCCACTGTTGTCTTCGATGGAAGATCACACACTAAACTGGTGCACGGATCGACCGATGTACATGGCGGATGGAACCTCGAAACAAGCACCGTGGCGGTGTCTGAAGATGTGTGCCCGTTCTGTCACAGCCGCGTCCGGCAGACGTTTTCTCTTCGCCGCGCCCGCTCTGATGGCCCTGATCACACTCGGCTGCGGGGGTGAGACGGCCCCGGCAACCGGGGCGGGGCCAACCACCATTGCGACCACCACAACCACCACGGTCCCGGCCGAGACCACAACCACGATCGATTTCAACCGCGTCGTGACCCAGCAACTCACACTGTTGCCAGATGACGGAACCATCGCCGAATTCACCGCGATCGTGAACGATATGAGAGGCCAGAGCGATCAGGTTGCGGCCCAGATGGGTCGGCTGGCTGAATTCGAGAATTCACCAAGCCCGGCGGGTGCTCAGATACTCGATTTCTCCACCTCGATAACCGCGCTCGCCGAAGACGAATACGTGGTCTCATCGATCGTCGAGTTCCGAGTACCACAGGATGCGGCAGCCATTGGGATATTTATTCAAGAGGAGCTCAGAGCGCTCGGCTGGAACAAGTCGAGCGAGAGTGTGCAAACGCTGAGCGACGGGGATCAGACGACGCTGGTCTTTCGACTACCCGGCATCCCTCGCGAGATCAACGAGCTGACCGCCACCATCGAGGACATCGCAGGGGCAACCCTGATCACCTATGACTACCGCGCACAGCTGGCCGAAGGCGAGCCGACACTCGTCCGCTTCCACGCCTGGCAGGACGGACTGCGGCTACCCCGGTCGGCCGCGGTGGTTGCAGCCGCTGCTCAGACCGCCGATGACATCGGGACCATGACCGTCGTTCATCTTCTGGATTCTGAGACTGCGGCCGAGGCTCGACAGGATGTGGTGGACCTCGTCGATGAGAACGAGTTCCGGACAATCACCTCACAGGAAAGCGGGGCGACGGCGGCGCCGCTTATGCTGGAGGATGAATTCGGCAATCAACTGATGCTGGAGTTCGCCCTCGGAGCCGAAGCCGGTGTCGTGGCGATGACGGTCATCCACACCTTTGACCTCGACCCCCTGGACTGACGGCCAGGTCAACCGCCGGCCGGCAACTCCTAGCGCCGGGTCAACTCGGTTACGAATTGATCTCAAGTCGCCGGCCAAATCAGAACCTCGGCCCTAAACTTCGAGTTCGTGACGATCAACCCAGCCACAATCAACCCAGCGGTAGTTCGATGAGTAGCCAGGTTCTGGTCCTCAACGGTCCCAATCTGAACCTGCTCGGCATCCGGGAGCCGGAGATCTACGGCTCGGAGTCGCTCGACGACATCATGAAACAACTCGTGATGTTCGGTGAGTCCCATGGCTGCCAGGTGCGCCACAACCAATCAAACTCGGAAGGCTCACTGATCGACACCTTGCATGAGGCCATGAGCTGGGCCGACGGCGTTGTCATCAACGCAGGCGCCTACACCCACACCAGCATCGCGTTGCGCGACGCCATCTCAGGATGTCAGCTACCGGTCGTCGAGACCCATCTTTCCAATGTGCACGGTCGTGAGGAGTTCCGACATCATTCGATGCTCGCCCCGGTCTGCGTCGGTGTCGTTGCCGGTTTCGGCTCAGATAGTTACCGGGTCGCCCTGACCGCTCTCCTCGGGCACCTCGAGCGGCGGGCCTGAGCCAGGATCAGAACGGATCGCACAACGCCACCGGCAAAAATGGGCTGCACGGTCATGGTTGTCTACTCCGGGAGGTTCACATCGGCCAAGGACGACATCAGCTCGTCCCAGCCCAGCTCTCCCTGAAAGTGTCGGATCACCGGCTCAGGCAAATCAAATCGGGGCCAGCGCTCGTCGTCCAACAGGTGACAGTCGCTTTGGATCTCGCCACCGTCGGTGAAGGTGTAGGTGCGGTACCCGGGCGGCAGGGTGGTCCACTTCTCAAAGTCGAAGTTGATGGTGAGGGCTGGGCAAACGAAAACCGGACGATCGGCGATACGTAGGACTGGATCGCTATGGATGTGACCGGCGCCGAAGCCGGCGATGGCGGGGTTTCGATCAACCAGGTCGATGATCTCGGCATCGAGGCCTGGCGAACCATAGGATCCTTCGACCCCGGGAGGGTGGTGCATCCAAATAAACACATGCTCGGCATCGGAGGCTTCGATCATCTCGTCGACCCAGGCCGTCTCTTGAGCACCGAGCGCGGCCGCCGCCTCGATGCGATCGTCTCGGTCGATCAGCCTGCCGTCGTCGCCGAGCTGCTTACCCTCATGGTTGGAATCGGCGAACAGGAAAAGCCAGGGGCCAACCCGCTGCAAACGATCCATGCCGAGGCCGGGCCGGGGAACCGAGACCCGCAGCGGGGTGTCGAAGTCATGGTTGCCGGGCAGGACGTTGGTCGGCACCGGAATCCGGCTCAGCTCTGCGATGGCCACCTCGTACTCGTCTGGCCGGCCATGGTCGGCCACATCGCCGGTTACCACCGCCAACTCCGTGACTGGTCCGGCATCAAAAGCGCTGACCAATGCCACTTCGAAGGCGGCGGATGTGTCATATCCGAAGCCACCGTGACTGCGGTTCCCCGGTATCGAAAAGTGCGTGTCGGAGAACTGCGTCACCGTGGTCATGAACTCAGCCTATGCGACAAGTTCGGCTTGAC
Source organism: Phascolosoma agassizii (assembly GCA_035593235.1). Classification (NCBI taxonomy): domain Eukaryota; kingdom Metazoa; phylum Annelida; class Sipuncula; order Phascolosomatiformes; family Phascolosomatidae; genus Phascolosoma; species Phascolosoma agassizii. The sequence goes on from JAVJHY011934530.1 coordinate 29,565, forward strand.
CGAAGCCAACGCCGAAGCGTTCGCACCAGATCTCGACCGAACTGAAAGTAGTGAGGTCCACGTCGGTTGGGATGTCGTAGTTCTGATCGCCGATGTTGCCTTTGAGGTCACCGAGGCTCACGAACTCACCGTCGTCAGCTCGTAGATACACCTTGAGGTCGGGACCGTTGTTGGATGAGAAGTTCTCGAACCGCAGAACCCGCTGCTCGGAACCGTCATTGAGGACCAGGGCGTCACCGGTGATGTCGTAGCGAGAGTTGCCGTTGAAATCGCCACTGAACAGGGTCATGATCTCGCCGGGCATGGTGTCATCGTCGGCGGTGGTTGCGTCGGCCTCAGCATCGGTCATCGCTTCTATGAATTCTTCGGAGTCCAGGATCTCGTTGGCTTCGTCGGATCCGAAGGCCGGCGGCGGCTCGGAAACCTCGTCATCGATGAATGCGGCCTGAATCCCGAAGAAACCGAAGGCGAGCCAGGCGACGAAGGCCGCTAGGACAACCCCGACGCCGGCCACGATTGGTTTGTTCTGTAGAAGGGTCATACCTAGAACCTAATTGTCGAGCAGCGACGTTTGGCACCAGGGCCACATAACAACTGCTTAACTCCAAAACGCAGCTCGAACTCAAAAACGTGCCGGCTGCTGGCAGCGGGCAGATTCGCTGCGATACTGAACGGCCGGAACGCCGCCGACGCGTCAGAGAATGGGTAGCAGCACATGGAAGAGTTTTTGAGCGGTTCTGGACTCACGGTTGACATGCTGCTGTGCGACTCGGCTCAGGTGGCGGGCGGGAAGCTCTACATCCTCGGTGGCGGTCTGCCGGTAATCGGCCCGAAGCCACAGCCGCTGGCCCTGGCACTCCAGGTGACAATCCCATGGGATCGGGCCAATGTTCAGCACCGTTGGCGCATCGAGCTGTTCGATGAGGACGGCCGGCTGGTCACCGTCAACGAGAAAGCGGTTCGCATACAGGGCAAGTTCGAGGCAGGCCGACCGCCGGGACTGCGGCCAGGATCGCCGCTCGGGGTTTCACTGGCCATAAGCCTCACCCCCCTGCCGCTCCCTGGCGGCTCCAGCTATGCCTTCGGCCTCAGCATCGATGACCAAACCCAACCAGATTGGCGCGTCCGCTTCTTCGTACGCCCGAGCCCCGAGGCCTGATCAACGGCGGGCGGGCGATTGCATCGATGCGGCCGAGTCCGGGCGGCTGATCAGTCGAGCTGGAAGCCGAGCCGATAGGGCCGGGCCAGCCGGTCCTCTGCAAAACCGAGGCTGGCATACAGCGCTCGGGCCGCAGCGTTGTCCTCTCGCACGGTCAGGTGGGCGTAGCGGACACCGTCTTCGAACATCTTGGCGCACGCGGTTTCGACCAGAGCCGCTCCAAGACCGCGGCCCCGCAACTTGGCCTCGACGGCCAGATAGTCGATGTACCCCGAGCCATCCGACTGCAACTCGTACGCTATATACCCACCAACGGCATATCCACCAACGGCATGTCCCCCTGCGGCATCTCCTCCGGCGGCCTTGGAATCGTCCACCTGAACGTCGATCACCAGTACCGGGTTCTCGGAATCGATGAGGGCCTCGGGGGTTGTATGTGTACCGGGAAACGCCAGGTTGTGGAGATCCATCACCGAGCGGTGGTCAGCCTCGGTCAAGGGGCGGACCCGGTGCCGGTGATTGTTGCTGGGGCCGACGATGGTCGTAGCGGGATCCGGCGCTCTCCTGAGCAGCACCTATGCCGTCTCCGGGACAAGCCGGTGTCGATCGCACCAGTCACGGACCAGGATGCTGCGATCGTCGCCACAGGCTTCCTCCTCGTCAACCCTGTCTGCTACCTGCTCACGGGCCCGCTCATAGAGTCGATCGGAGATCATCGACCAGTCGGCCCGGGCGTCGTCGGCAATGAACGGACCCCACCACCACAGTCGACCCATGTCATCGTCAACTTCAGCGATCAGGAAACCGACCACATCCCCCTGCCGTTGCGCCACCACCGAGCATTCGGTCCAGTTCGCCAGCTGACCGATGTCGGTTTCGATGCTGTCGGCGGTGAAGCCGAGGTAGGGAATATGCTGCTCGGGGTCGGCCTGGCACCGGGCTGCAAGGGCGGCCAAGACCGTGGCCTCGCCGTCCAGCGGTCTTCGTAGAATCAGCGCTTGACCATTTTCCGAAGAGCGGTCCATCGGTTGAGTACAGCAGAATTGCGGCCGCCGGTCCCGCTGATTTCGGCCCGGACCAAGAACATGCCGAGACCGAATCTGAAACCCACTAGGTCTAGGGCACCGGAGAAGGTCGGCGAGCTCCCGTCTCACCGGTGTTTCGAACAATCAAACCCAAACCGACAAAGACGAGAACCGCCAAGACCCCGGCCGAGGCCCCGAGACCAATGGTCGTGGCCGACCAGCCAACGATCAGCGGACCGGCCACCGATCCCCAGTCCTGCAGGGAGGCGAATCCGGCGAGGAACTGGCTCGTTGAATCCTCGGGTGCGAGGTCGGCCCCCAACGTCATCATCGTCCCGGCGCTGAGCCCATTCCCAACGCCCATAACCACCCCGGCAACCGCAACCGTTGCACCGGAGTCAGCAAAGGCCAGCAGGATGAACCCGACACCGAGCAAACTGAAGGCCGGGATAATGGCGCTCAGCCGACCAAAATGATCCATCAGATAGCCGGCCACCGGAAACAGGACGAGGTCTGCCCCGGTGCCAATCGAAACCAGAACACCGACCGACGTCGGGCTCAGTCCCAGGTCGTCACCGATGAGCGGTACCACCACAGCTCGGCCGCGGCGGGCAGCCATGATCAGGATGGGACCGATCGTGGCGATCAACAGCAATCGCCAATGTCGTCCGAGGGCGACCCGTAAGGACAGCCGTTCGGCCGGAGGCATCGGTTCGGTCGGCGCCGCTGCGAGCAGCGGGACCAAGCCCAAACCCGCAAGAAGGCCGGCCACCATGAATACGGTGGCGAACCCGAACTGCTCAATGATGACCCCGCCCATGAACGGCCCGACAAAGGATCCGAACCGTCTCGTCCCACCCATCGCCGACAACAACCGCCCACGGAGACCCGTCTCCACCGATCGGGCGATCCAGGTTTGACCGGAGATCCGCAGGGCGATGGCCCCGGTCCCGGCAATCAGCTGAAGGCTGAACAGGATCAGGAAGTCATCGCTTGCGCCCAGCAACGCAGTGGTGCAGCAAATTGCGGCCGCGCCGAGGGCCAGAACCTTGCGTGGCCCGAACCTGGCGATGCCGTCACCGGCCGGAAGACCGCCCAGTGACGAGCCGAGCCCGGCTGCGGTAAGCACCGTCGACAGAGCGAGAGAGCTCAATCCGACTTCGGTAAGATAGAGCGGCAGGGCCACGCTGATCATGCCGAGGCAAAGCGCCATTCCCATCCACGGCCCGAAAACCGGAGCCATCAAGCTGCGGACCGCGGTCGATGCCGGGCTCTGTTGTCCCATCGTCTCGACTCTACCCAGGGGCTGCGTTGCCCGGCGCCGGCCTGACGGCGCTGAACCCATCGCCAGATCGATCCCGGCTCGGCTTGACCGGATCAGCGATGCTGATTGGAAAATCCTAGATTGCGGATGCGTCGAGCCAGCGGGACGGTGCTGTTAGGTTGTTGGCCAATGGACCATCCGACGGACAACATCATCGGCAGCGTTGGCGGACCAACCGGACTCTCGGTATGCGGCACCGGCCGAGTCTCGGTGAGCCCGGAGATCGCCACACTGCATGTCGGCGTCTCGGTGGAAGACAAGAGTCTGGAAGCGGCCCAGGGCGCGGTTGCGTCCAAAGCCACATCGGCCAGAGATCATCTTTTGGACTCCGGCGTGGCCGAGCGGGATATGCAGACGGAGCGGCTGAACGTCCACAACTCACAAGACCACCAGCTTCGGCGACAGATCTTCCATGTCTCGACCAGCCTCACCGCGGTTATCCGCGATCTGGCCACCGCTGAATCGGTGGTCAACGAACTCTTCACGGTCGTCGGCGAGGGCCTGGACATGCGTGGCCTGACCTTCGGTGTCGAGGATCCGAATACCGGCCGAGCCGAGGCCTTGGCCCTGGCCTTCGAAGACGCCAAGGCCAAGGCCGACCTCCTGGCCGGGTTGGCTGGCGCACATCTGGGGCCGGTGCTTGCCATCTCCCAGGGGGCGAGCCGGGGCGTCGAGCCGCCCCGAATGGGAGGACGCATGATGGCCATGGCGGCCGAATCGGCGGAAATCCCCATCGAGGCCGGAACGCTTGAAGTCGTAGCGAACGTCGACGTGCGCTGGGCTCTCGACCGCTAGTGCTGATCAACGCCGGTGGAAGCATCGGCATTTCCGACCAGCCTCCCTGGAGCGGCCAAGCAAAACCAACCGGACTTGCTTGTAGCCCGTTCAGGAATCGGGCTGGGCACTCTCCGCAGCTCGTTCAGCGGCCGACCGTGGCGGCGACGGCAGATGCGCCTCGCCTGACGGCGGCGGCAACTCCGGCAGCTCCCCACCATCGAGCAGTTCGGCCAGGCTGTCTATGGCGGCTCGGGTCATGAGCGGAGCGACATCCGCGTCCTCCAACATTTCCGCCGCCGCCTCCATCTCGGCCTTACGGCGCTGCGCATGGGTCTTCGATCCGGTGACGAGCCGCCGCATCCACTCATGATCGGCGCTCATAAGCTCGGCGCCGACATTTGACCACAGCCATTCCAAGTCGTCGTAGGCCGCTCCCGCTTGCACCGCTTCGACCAGCACAGCAGCCGTGCCCTTCATCATCACGCTGCGCAACAGCTTCTTGGCCGCGGCTGCGCCAGGACGCCCGCTGACCACTTCGGCCCGGCCGCCGAGGCCGTTGATGAGGTCACAATAACGATCTGATCCGGGCCCCGAAGCCAGGCTTGGAGTGGCGAGACCGTTGCCGGGAACAATACTCATCAGAGCGACGTCGGCAAAGTGGAGATCGCGCTTGTCTGCGAAGTTGGCCAGCTCCATTTTTAGGTGGGGCGAACTGCTCGACAGGTCGGCGTAGACGGCATCGGATCGGATTGCCTCCAGCGACTGCAGCAGAGCAAGCTTTGCGTCGATACCTGCGGTCACTCCCAGGATCAGATCGGCCGGTCGGGCTGCCAGGGCAGGGTGAACCCGCCGCATGACCCCATCAGGAGTTGCGACCGCCGCCGGGTCGTAGGCGGAGACCTCAGCGCCGGCCTTGTGAAGGTCCGATGCCAGGAGGTAGCCGGCCTCGCCAAGCCCGAATACGCAGATGTGTCTTTGCTCAGCCAGAGTTTGAAATTTAACAGCACCTGGCAGTCTTCCCCACTCGGCCTCATCCGATCGCCAGACACTCAATTGCCCGACGACGCCGACGGTGGTAGGAACACCCCGTCCGTCCAGGCTAGACCTGTCGCCCCGATAATAAGAGAGTGTTCCCATGGCAATCGACTTCACCCTCACCCCTGAACTGGAACAGATTCGTGATCGGGTCAGGGCTTTCATAACCACGGTGGTCATTCCGGAGGAGACCCGGCTCACCGATGCCGGGCTCGCGGAGTCCGACCGCAAGGCCTACGGCGCAGCCATGGTGGCCCTTCGCACGCAGGCCTACAGCAAACGACTGTGGCTCCCACACATGCCGAGCGAGTGGGGAGGCATGGGTCTTGGCCACGTCGAGCTGGCCATGGTGCAGGCCGAGGCGGCCAAGTCCCGGATCGGACCGTGGGTTCTCAACTGCCAGGCTCCCGACGAGGGCAATATGCACACCCTGCTGCACTGGGCCACCGAGGAGCAGACCGAAAAATATCTGAAGCCGCTCTGTGACGGAACGGCCTGGTCCTGCTTCGCCATGACCGAGCCGGAGGTGGCAGGCTCAGACCCGACGCTGATCCGAACCAACGCCTACCCCGACGGCGAGGAGTGGGTTATCAACGGCCATAAGTGGTTCATCTCGAACGCTCACCGAGCCAGTTTCGCCATCCTCATCGCCAGGACAGAGGACGACCCGGATCTACCCCAGGCTGCCAACACCGCCTTCATCATCGACCTGCCGTCCGACGGTTGGGAAGAGGTCCGCCAGATCGAGACCATGCACGGTGGAACCGGACACTCGGAGATCATGATCACCGACCTTCGGGTCCACGAATCGCAGATGTTGGGTGGGAGAGGCCAGGGCCACCTTCTCGGCCAGTATCGGCTCGGGCCTGCCAGGTTGGCACACTGCATGCGATGGATCGCCCAGGCCGAGACCGCGCTCGACATGATGGTCGACCGCTCACTCAACCGATACAGCCATGGTTCAATCCTGGCCGAAAAGCAGGGTATCCAGTGGATGATCGCCGACTCCGCCATGGAGCTGTACCAGGCCAAGCTTATGGTCTTGCACGCGGCATCGAAGATCGATGCCTCTCGCACCGACGACACGATCGAGTTCAAATCCGAGGTCTCGATGGCGAAGCACTTTGTTGCCAACTCGCTCAACCGGATCATCGACCGCTCCATCCAGGTCCATGGCGCGCTCGGATACTCGACGGACACACCCTTGGCCCATATGTACCAGCACGCCCGCTGGGCCCGCTTCGCCGATGGAGCGGACGAGGTCCACCAGATGCGAATCGCTCAGCGGACCATCGCCGCCTACAAAGACTTCGGCTCGACCAGAACCGCCACCGGTGATCTCCCCATCTGATTCGAACCACCCCCAAATGATCGGCTCCGGTTTCCACCGACCGGAGCCGGTCAGATCTAATCCTGCAGTTCGTCCAGGAAGCTCTGCACCGCAGCTGCGTTGTAGGAGCGCCACAGCTCGACCACATCGGCCTCCTCGCTTCCGCCGGGCCGGTTCATAAGCCCTTCCAACGTTCCATCCAACGCGGAGCGTTGGCGTGAGATCAGCCGTCGAGAGCTGAGCTCTCGCCGTTGTAACAGTCTCAGCTTGAGGAGAAACTCCACCCTCAGATCGCGAACGTGGGTCACCGGGGTCTGCAGCCATTGGGAAACGGTCCCTCTGCCATCGCCGGTCACCCGTTGAATCGTCCTGGTCGGCCCGGACTCCCCCGGTTCGGTCTGCTGGGCTTCGACCAGATCGGCGGCGATGAGACGATCGATGGCCCGATACACCAGTGGCCGACGCACGGTTAGGATCCGGCCGATGTCACTCTCGGGCGAAAGCAGTTTGGCGATGGCGAATCCATGGTTTGGTTGCTCGACCAGCAGAGCCAAACATACCCATTCGTTCAGCGACAGTTGTTCGCCCATGGCCAACACCGTACCCTGAGCCTTGCGAGTAGTCTCGTTGAGACTACTCAGCGGAAAGGGAGCGATCGGGTCTTGCCGTTCGGCGCTGGGAAACCAAGACACTTGAGAGGCCATGTGACATCGGCCGTTGCGCCGCTGATCGTCCTTGGCTTCTTGGCCCTGTTGGCCGCGGCCTGTTCCAGCTCGGCCCCACCCTCCGATGGTCTCCCCTCCGGTGAGGGCAACCCGAGTATTGCGGGCACGGTCCGAGTCTTCGGCGCGGCATCACTGACCGATGTTCTTGAGGAGTTGGAGTCGGCGTTCGAGCTGGTCGAGCCCGGATACGATGTCGAACTCACCCTGGCGGGCAGCGCCGGACTCCGGGCCCAAATTCTGGATGGAGCCCCGGTCGACGTCTTCGCCTCGGCCAACGAGACCATCATGGATGAGGTCGTGACCGAGCTGGCAGGCCGCGATGCGGTGATTGGCGCGCCGCAGCCCTTCGCCACCAACCGACTGGCCATCGCGGTTCCAACCGGTAACCCTGCCGGAGTGACGGGGATCGCCGACTTTGCCAGGTCCGAACTCTTTCTCGGGCTCTGCGCCGAGGCCGTCCCCTGCGGGAGCTTCGCTGATCAGGCCCTGCAGCGCGCGGCCATCGAGCCATCGGTCGATACCCGGGAGACCGACGTTCGCGCCCTGTTGACCAAGATCGCAGCCGGTGAACTCGATGCGGGGATCGTCTACACCACCGACGTCATGGCCTCCGCCGACGTCGGGGCCATCGACATTCCCCAGGACCTGAACGTAGCGGTTCGCTATCCCATCTCGATACTCGACCAGGGCGCGGCGCCCGATGGCGGCCGGGCCTTTGTGTCCTTCGTGTTGAGCGAAGACGGAATGCAGATTCTGTCCGACCACGGGTTCGGGGCACCATGACCGTCGAGTCGCCTGCCGAGAATCCATCACGCGACCGAACGTCGAACCGACAACGAGACCGAAAGTCGCACCGATATCTCGACCGGATGTCGAACCGACAACGAGCCCGACGGTCGAACCGGGAAACCGCCCGAGGCCGGGCCCCGATCAGTCCTGCGCTGCTGGTCCCCGCTGTAATCGGAGCTGCTCTGTTCGTTGTACCGCTGATCGGGCTGATCGGCCGGGCACCGCTACGAGAGCTTCCCGGCCTGCTGACCGACCGCACGGTCCTCGACGCCCTGCGGCTGTCCCTGATCACGTCGGTGGCCGCGGCGACGATCTCGGTTCTGTTCGGAGTCCCCCTGGCCTGGGTGCTTAGCCGCAGTGAGTTTCCCGGCAAGTCGGTGATGCGGGCCCTGGTCACCCTTCCCATGGTTCTGCCTCCGGTTGTCGGAGGAGCGGCTCTGCTGTTCGCCCTCGGACGAAGAGGCTTGCTCGGCGAACCACTCTATGAAGCGACCGGATTCGTTTTTCCCTTCTCGATCGCCGGCGTGATTCTAGCCAACACCTTCGTGGCAATGCCGTTCCTCGTCGTGACCGTCGAGGGGGCATTCAGCAGCGTCGATCAACGCTACGAGGCAGCGGCGGCCAGCCTTGGCGCCAAACCGCTCGCAGTCTTTCGCCGGGTCACCCTGCCGATGATCGCCCCCGCGATCCGGGCCGGGGTGGTACTGGCATGGGCCCGAGCCCTCGGCGAGTTCGGCGCCACCATCACCTTTGCCGGGAACCTCGGCGGACGAACCCAGACCCTCCCGCTGGCCGTCTTTGTCGCCCTCGAATCGGACCGTGACAGCGCGGTGGCCATCAGCCTCATTCTGGTGGTGGTCTCAATCGTGGTGCTTGTAACGTTGCGGGACCGCTGGTGGTCACGCTCATGACCAACTCGGTTCAACCTCCCACCGGTGCAACGGCAGCGACCACGACACGGGCAACAACAGCCGGCCTCCAGGCCGACATCATCGTTCGGCGGACGGACGGTTTCACCCTCGATATTTCCCTGGCCATTCCCGGCGGCTCCACAGTGGCCCTGCTCGGGCCGAACGGGGCCGGAAAGTCCACCACCATTGAAGCCCTGGCCGGACTCCTGGCCATCGACGAAGGCCGGATCCTGCTGGAGGGGCGGACCCTGGATGATCCGGCGAACGACGTCTTCATGGCGCCCGAGTCACGCAACATCGGGATCGTGTTCCAGGACTACCTGCTGTTTGATCACCTGACGGTGACCGACAACGTGGCATTCGGACTGCGATCCCGAGGACGCAACCGCAGACAGGCCAGAGTCGAGGCCCTCGACTGGCTTCGATCGGTCGGGGTCGACGATTTGGGCGACCGCCTCCCCCGGCAGCTGTCCGGGGGCCAGGCCCAGCGGGTGGCGGTGGCCCGAGCCGTTGCCTCCGAGCCGGAGTTGCTGCTGCTCGATGAACCTCTGGCTGCGCTCGACGTTTCGACGAGAACCGACCTCCGTCGTTCCCTGGCCGGCCACCTCGAGTCTTTTACCGGTCCAAGGCTACTCATCACTCATGAGCCGGCCGACGCCTTTATTCTGGCCGACCACATCTACGTCCTGGAGGACGGCCTGATCACCCAGAGCGGCACACCGGAACAGGTCAGGCGTCATCCGAACACGCCGTATGTCGCGGCCCTGAGCGGCACCAACCTGCTGACCGGCCGAAACCACAACGGCATCATCACCCTGGATGACATCGCAGACGACGGACTCGACACCGGATCCGGGTTCAAACTCCGGACCGCAACCCTGATCGACGGTCCCGTGCAGGCGGTAATCCATCCTCGGGCCATTTCGCTTCATCGCCAACGCCCACAGGGCAGCCCCCGAAACTCGTGGCAATCCACGATCGAGTGGATCGAACCGATCGGTGAGACAACTCGGATCAAGCTGGGGGCGCCGTTGCCGGTCCTGATCGACATCACCCCGGCATCTGCCGCGGCGTTGGAGCTGGTGACTGGATGCCCGGTGTGGGCCGCGGTCAAGGCCACCGAGGTTTCGGTCAGCCCGCTCGATCAGGTTTCAACGGAAGCAGGATGAGGAAACCGATGAAGGCCAGACTGGTGGCGACGATGAGCATCGGCCTGTAGCCGTAGCGATCGATCAGCTCACCGGCCGCCGGTGGACCGATGAGGCCGCCGACTCCGGCCGCGGTGTACAGGGCGCCGAGCACGCCACCCAGCCCGACCGGACCGAACAGGTCGGCGGCCACCGCCGGAGACAGGGCGATGAACCCGCCGTAGGCCACGCCGAGCACAACGGCGAAGGTGAGCAGCATGGCGTAGCTGGTCCCCGCCGCCAACCAGATGAAGAAGCTGAGGGCGATCACCAGGAACGATCCTTGAAACAGCCTGATCGGCACCGTCACCGCGGCCAGTGCCCCAAGCCCCAGCCGGCCCAGGACCGAGAAGAACCCGATGGCGCCGACCAACAGCCCGGCAGAACCTTCGATGCCGTTTTGCTTGAGATAATCGCCGAGAAATACGAAGGGGATGAAGAGCGAAAACACCAGCGACACGATGGCCAGGTACATCAATGCAAAGGCCCGAGATCCTCGGATCACGTCGAGCAGCGGCACCACCGCACCGGCCACCGCTCCACCAGATGGGCGTTTGGCGCCTGCCATGGCAAACATCATCAACATGGCGGCGCCGACAGCCATGTAGACGTAGGTATCTCGCCAGCCATACCGTTCAACGGCCCATTCGGCGACGGGGGCCACAACCAGCGTTCCAACGCCAATGCCTGCCACAGCCACCCCCATGGCCGCACTGCGCCGTCGTTCGAACCAAAGCCCGACGATGGCCACCATCGGCACATAGGCACAGGCGACACCGATCCCGACCCCGACGCCGTAGGTCAGGTAGCCGACCCAAAGACTCTGGACACGGGAGGTGAGCAGCAGCCCGATGACCATGCTCACGGTCCCGAAGAGCAAGACCGGGCGAGGGCCGATGCGATCGCAGATCCTGCCGGTCACCACGCCGAACGCAAAGTAGAGGAAGGTCGTTATCGAGAAGAAGAGGGCGATCTCGCTTCGAGGGCTGCCAAACTCGTCTGCCATCGGCCCGAAGAACGATCCAAAGCTATAGGCAACGCCGAAAACGGTGAACGTCGACACGAACGTGGCGGCCACAACGAACCATCCGGCCACCGAATCCATCTCCGAAACGCCCTCAGTGCTCTCTGTGGCTACCGACGCCGACGAATCAAGGGACACGCGGCCAAGTTAGACCCCTGCGAGGGTCTGGGAAAGTTTGCAACACATGCCGACGTCATCGGCTTCGACGCGTGTTCGATCGCTGACCGGCCAAGATGCTCAGCAAGCGTTTCGTCTATTGGTCGATGAAGGCCCAGGCTGTGACGACGCCCCGGGGATCGGACAGGATCACCGTCTCTCCCCTGTTCGACCAGACCGGAAACGTCTCGTTGAGGTACATGTCGGCCTCGGTCGCCGAACCCGTTCCTGAACGCACGGTCAATTGTTGGCCCGGTTTAAGGACCGAGTTGAGCCGATAGCGATGCGACGTGGTGTCATCCCGGATCTCCCAATCCAAAAGGTCCACCGCGGCCGGCCCCTGGTTGACAATGGTCACCCACTCATCGACCAGGTTGTCCTGGTCATAGCCTGGCGGGTCAACCTGGGTGTCACCGATGATCAACCCGAGCTCCTGGGGCGAACCGCAAAGGTCTCCCCACATCCCGGCCCGGTCAGCGGCGGCCAGTTTCATGCGCTGCCGCAGATCGGAGGCAACAGCCGGGTCACCGCCGGTGGCCAGCCCCCAGCCAAGCTCGATCATGTCGATGACGGTCGAACGTTCTCCTGCCTTGATGTCGGCCAGCAACCGGCCGAACCGATCGGTCTCGGAGCCGACCACCGTGAGCGGCTCCCCTTCCAACAGGAGCGAAAGCGCATCCTTGGCCGCTTGGCCATTGCAGGTCTTGGCCTCTCCCCCATCTGCTTCTTCTCCTCCCGGGCCGGCCGGGCCGTAGAGTTCCGGCGCGTTGACGCCGAGCAGGCGAACCTCCACTTCGCGGCCTTCGATCTCGAGCTCCAGCGAGTCACCGTCGATCACTCGGATCAGCTCCGCGGGGACCGCCGAGTCCTGGCCGGACGGAACGACCTCCGAGCCCTTGACGTCACCGCTCGCAGCGGTCTCCGGCCCGACAGCCGTCGAGCTGCAGGCGCTCAACGCCGCACAGAGCAACAATACCCGGGCTGGGACCATGTCGATCACCGTATCGCCGGCCCATCGTCTCTTCGGCAGCCCTGTGCCTTCGTCGGCAGCCGGCTGAGGTCTGTCTACGGTCACGATTCGTCGGGCCAGCCGTAGGATCGAGCGATGGCTCAGAACGCTTCCACCTTGTGACGTCGGTAACCCCGATGCGGATGAAGCAGAACGAGTTCGTCGGCTTCCTGGCCACGATCTCGGCAACCACGGCGCTGGGAATCGATATGGTGCTTCCGGCCTTCGGCGATGTGCGCCAGGCCTTCGGTCTGCCGCAAGACTCGACCCAGATGGCGTTGACCGTAACGGTCTACTTCCTGGGCCTCTCGGTGGCTCAGATCTTCTATGGGCCACTGACCGACAGGTTCGGCCGCAAGCCGGTGCTGCTGACCAGCCTCGGTCTGTACTCTCTGGCCGCCATCGCCGCAGGATTGGCTCCCAATCTCTCGTTCCTGCTCGTGGCCAGGCTGTTGTGGGGTGTTGGTGCTGCCGGGCCTCGGGTGCTTCTGATGGCCATCTCCCGTGACGTCTACGACGGTGACCGTCTCGCCCGCGTTCTATCGCTGGCCTCGGCCATTTTCATGATCGTGCCGGCTATGGCGCCACTCCTCGGCCAGCTGGTCCTGGGAGTGTCGTCATGGCGGTGGGTGTTCGCCGCTCCGCTGCTCCCGGCGCTCGCCCTCGTGCTGTGGAGTTCCCGCCTCAATGAAACCTTGGCCGCCGAGGATCGGCGGCCACTGACCTTCGGTCGGACGCTTCAGGCATTCAAGGCCGTGGTGACGAACCGGACCGCGCTCGGGTTCTCCTTGGCCCTGCTGTTCGACTTCGCCGCCTTCGCATCGTTTCTTGCATCGAGCGAGCTCCTGTTCGACCGGGTCTACGACCGGTCGAGTCAGTTTCCGCTGCTGTTCGGCGTTATGAGCACCGTTATGGGCATCACCGCCTTCACCGGTTCAAGACTGGTCGGCCGTTTCGGGGCGCGGTCGATCATCCTGTGGCTGTTTCGAATCCACCTGCCAAGTGCTGCGCTGCTGCTCGCTGTGTCCATCTTCGCCGACGGCCAACCGGCATTTTGGGTGTGGTTCGTTCTCATCACCATGGGCAATGCCCTACGGACGCTTATCAACCCCCTGGTCGGTTCGGAAGCGATGCAGCCGATGGGCGAGCTCGCCGGAACCGCGGCCTCGGTCATGGGTACGATCAGCCTGGGTGGCGGCGCGTTGCTGGCCGGCATCACCGACCGCTTCATCCGAGACTCCGTTACCCCGCTGTCAGTGGCCTACCTGGTGTATGGCGTCCTCGAACTCTTGGCCATTCTGTGGGCTCTGGGCATGCTCAGTCAGCGAGCCAGGTCCCGATCCCGCCAGGGTCAGCTCGAATGACAAACATGAGCAGGATGAAGCCGACGATGGCCAACACCGGAGGCCGTACCGGGGTTCGTTCCTGACCGAGGATGCGGGCCACCAGAGCAGCCAACGGGACGATCAGCACCGCGGCGAACGAGGCCACGACCGCCAGGACGGTCAAGGTGTTGTGAAACCCGAGTTCCTTGGGGTCCGGCTGATTCCTGACCGGCCAGGCATCGTCGGCCAGTCGGACTCGCAGCGCCATGGAGCCGATCAGGACCAGTGAGATTATCGGAAGCGCGGCCAAGGACCAGAGGATCTTGCCGATCACGGTCGACGAAGAACGACCAGCCCGGACGGGCTGACCGGTTGCCGCCGACAGCAGCTGTTCAAAGTCCTGGTCTTCGAAGTGGCGGTCGGATGCCGTCTCGGAATGGGCGTCCGATGCGGTGTCGGGATTCATGGTCCCGATGGTAGTGGCCGTAAGACCCCTGGGCCCCTCGGGTCTCATTCCCTACTGGCTTCATTCCTCGATTGCCATAGTTCCTCCACGGCCTTGGTCCTCGATGGCCTTACTCCTCGATAGAGAGCGGCACCAGGAAACTGATGGCGCAACATGGCAGGGTCACCAATGCCAATGCGGTTCCCACCCCCAGCGATGTGTCGGCAACGAACCCGACGATGATCGGGGCCGACAAGCCGGCGATCCTCGTCCCCGCGGTCAATGCGGCCAAGCCTCGTCCGGCGGGCCCGGGCGCCTTGGCGGCAGCGTCATAGAGGTAGGGAAAGACCACCGATACCCCAACCGCCGCCAGGTAGAAGCCGGTCGCCGTCACCATGGTTGGCGTCAGCCAGCCAACGTTCTCGTAGGACCCCGTCGGTAGGACGGTGGCGATGACCAGTCCGGTGGCGGCCAGGACCGAGGCGTACCGGACCAGGCGTCTCATTCCAAGTGCGGCCTGGACCATGTCCCCGGCGAAGCGGCCGGTGACCATCCCGGCGGTGAAGGCCACAAAGCCTAAACCGACCCGGCCGGGTGCCACGCCCAGGTCATCGGCCAACCGGAACGCCGCCCAATCGGTGGTTGTCATCTCCATGGTGACCGCGGCACCCCCCAACAGCGCCAGCAGCAGGGCGTACCCCAACCAACGTCGGGACTCATCCCCTCCGACGTCAGGCTCCTCGGCACCGGTAGGCCCGCCGATCCCGTTGTCTCCTGGTTCGCTCGGTGCCTCATCGATCGACAGCAGGAAGCGGCTGGACAGCGACAACGCCACCAACAGCACCAGGGACACGCCGGCAAGGTGGGCCCAGATGGGAACCCCTGCTCCCGCTGCTTGGACCGCGATCAGACCGCCCACAACCGTACCGAGGCTCCACAGCCCGTGGAGCCGATTCATGACCGGAGTTGCCCGCAGGGCGCTGAGACGGGACCCCTGGATGTTCATGCCGATGTCAACGATCACGTCGAACAACGACAGGGTGCCGAGGGCCAACACCACGACGATTGCCGAACTGGTCAGGCCGATGACCGGCAGAACGGCCAGCGTGACGATCGAGCCCAGAATGATGCAGCGCTTGGTTCCCAGTCTGATGATGGCGGGACCACCAACAGCGCTGCCGGCCAGGCCACCAACGGCGGAAAGGGTCAGGATCAGTCCAAGGGTCGACACATCTATCGACAGCCGATCCCGGATGTCGGGCAACCACGGCACCACCGCGGCGTAGATCATGCCATTTATCCAGAACTGGGACGCAACGGCTGCCAGCGCCCGGGCGTCGTCGAGTTCCTGGACGGCGCTCGGTTGATTCATTTGCTGAATCTACTGGCTCGGGATCCCATCGCTTTGGTCAGCAACCACCCCAACCTCGGTCGACCGGCGTGCTGCTCTTTCTTACATCTTTCTCACAGCTTTCTGACATCTTTCTCACAACTTTCTGACAAGGGCACGCGCCGAAATCGGGCCATGGGTTGACTAGTGTTTGGCGGTGGCGGACCACATCGACCTGGGCATCGAGGGGATCGGGCCGGCGACCCTCCTCGGTCGCGGCGGCTCGGCCTTTGTGTACCTGGCCGAACAGGAGGACTTCGGCCGCCAGGTTGCGGTAAAGGTCCTCTTCGATGCGCTGGAAGATGATGCAACCTTCAGGCGTTTCGATCGGGAGTGCCGGGCCATCGGGGCGGTTTCCGACCACCCAAACATCGTGGTGGTGCACGGTCGGGGTCTAACCGGCGATGACCGACCGTACCTCGTCATGGAGTATCGGGCCGGCGGTTCGCTTGCTGAGAGCCTCGCAAAGCGGGGCAGGTTGACCGAGGCCGAGGTGATCCGGATCGGAATCAAGATCGGAAACGCCGTCGACGTTGCCCACGCGGCCGGTGTGCTTCACCGTGACGTCAAGCCGGGCAACATCCTGCTCTCGGCCTACAACGAGCCGGCGCTGGCCGACTTTGGCATCGCCAGGATCGAAGGCGCTCACAAGACCACCCAGCAGGTGTTCAGCGCCAGCGTCGCTCACGCCAGCCGGGAAGTGTTGGACGAAGGAGAGCCAACTGCGCAGTCCGACGTCTACGCCCTGGGCTCAACACTGTTCGAGCTGGCCACCGGTTCCCCGGCCTTCGCCAAACCGGACGACGTCTCGATGTGGGCGGTCATCAACCGGGTGCTGAGCGAGGAGCCTCCAGATCCGAGGTCGCTCGGGGTCGGCGACGGTTTGGCGCAGGTGATTTCGAAGGCCATGAGCCATGACCCGGCGGTCCGGCATCAGAGCGCCGCCGACCTTGTTCGTGAGTTGAACGAGCTGCGCTCGGGACGGGCGCCGACCATCGGCCCCGATGAGGTCACCCGCAGGGTTGATGAGATCACCGAGCAGGCCCCTGCCCCGCCTGAAGTCCCGGGCGGGGCGGTTAACCCGGCACCCGCACCGAGACCGAGCTTCTCGCGGGCAGGGTTGTTGGCCGGCCTGGCGGTCCTGGCCATCGGCACGGTGGCTGGCGCAGCCTTTGCAGTCCAGCGTTCCAGAACAGCCGTTTCGAGAGCCGACGAAGACAGCGTGATCGCCGCATCGGACGGGGACGAGGCCGATGTGACCGATCGCATCTCCGATGCCGGCAACCTGGGTGGGAGCGAATCTTCTGACGACCGAGACTCGGACAGGGGATCCGGATCCGAAGACCGTTCCGATGACGGCTCTGGTGCCGAGTCGAGCGGTTCGTCGGAGAATGACCAACCACCAAAAACCACTGCAGCATTGGCGCAACCACCGCAGCTGGTGTTTCCCCGAGCAGGCATTGGGCCACTGGACGCCAATGGGCGATACATTCTCGGCCTCGACGGCATGGCGGAGTCCGCCGGCTACCGCATTGTGGTCGATGGGAGCAAGATCGGTGACTATCAGTCGTCGATCCCCATCTTCTTCCCCGAGCCCGGCCGTCACCAGCTACAGGTCCAGGTGGCCCTCGACCGATTCGTCTACCTCACCGACCCGGTCGAGATCTATGTCGCCGATGCACCGGACCCCGGGTTCCGAGCCAACCTCTCGGCCATTCGGTCCAGACCCGAGAGCTGGCCCGAGGCCCTGCGGCAGTTCGACCAACTGGTGCTCGATGGCCATATCGATCTTGAGCTCAGCGTCAGCGACCGGGATGACCGGGGCCGGTTCCCGTTCTGGAACTACTACGTCGACGGGTTCGCCGAAGACAAGGACGCGGCCCGGGCCTACTGTGACTCATTCGAGCTCGCCGCGGATGAGTGTTTTGTGGCCGAGGTCCAGCGTTAACCACCAACCATCGCCGACGGCCCGGCTCCGGCCGCGACCACTTCGGTCGGGCCGACACTCTGCGGGGCAACATCGGGTCCGGGGAACTCGATGGTCTGAGCCCACGGATCGCTCAGCGGCCGGACGATGGGGCGACCCCGTTGACGGCGGTGCTCGGAGACCAGGGACCGCATGGCCTCCAGTTCACCGAAGCAAAGCAACCGATCGTCAGGTTCCAGCAGCCGATCATCTCTGGGGTTGGGAATCACCACACTCCCCTGGTGCAGTGTCAGAACCGAGATATCCCGCTGCCGAAGACCAACCCCGATGCTGGTGCCGACCAGATCAGCGCATTCCCCGACCACCAACTCGACCACGCCGTAGCCGGTGCTGACCGCAAGCCGCTGCCGGATATCCAATTCCGGGAACGCCACTTGGCGAGACATGTAGTCGATGATGGCCCCAGCGATATCGAGCCCGGTGGCCGTTTCGATCCCTTGGAGTCCCGGCGAAGAGTTGACCTCCATGACCAGGGGTCCGTCCTCACTCTCCAACAGATCGACGCCGGCCACCCGAAGGCCCATGATCTGGGCCGCCCTGACGGCCACGGTCTTGGCCTCATCGTCGAGTTCGACCAGCTCGGTCCGTCCACCACGGTGGACGTTTGAACGGAAATCATCATCACGGCCGATGCGGCGCATGGCTGCAATGACCTGATCGCCAACCACCAGGGCCCTGATATCGCGGCCTTTGCTTTCGGCCACGAACCGCTGGATCAGTACATTGTGTCTGGTCGACTGCAGGGTTTCGATGACCGTCTCGGCCACCCGAACGTCCGGGGCCAGGATGACGCCGATGCCCTGGGTCCCCTCAAGAAGTTTGACGATGACCGGTGCCCCACCGACCCGTTCGATGGCGGGAACCACATCGGCGCGATCTCGAACAAAGGTAGTGCTCGGCATGCCGATGGCGTGCCGGGACAGGATTTGGTAGGCCCGCAGCTTGTCCCGCGAGTTGGCGATGCCGTTCGCCGTGTTCGGCGTGTAGACATCCATTTGCTCGAACTGGCGGACCACCGCCATGCCATAGAAGGTGATGGAGGCACCGATGCGGGGAAGCACTGCGTCGACACCGAAGATCGGCCGACCCCGGTACAAGATGTTTGGTTCGTCCCCGGAAAGATCTATGGCCAGCCGCAGGGTGTCGAGGATCTCGACGTCATGTCCGCTGTCGACGCCGGCTTGCAGGAGGCGTTGTGTGCTGTAGCTCGCTGGTTGGCGCGAGAGGATTGCAAGTCTCATAAGAGGTTCCGTGTTGTGAGTAGAAATGACCGAGCAGGATCAACCCAGAAACGGTCTTCGAGTACCCGACGTCCGATCAACATTCTGTGTCCCATCGCCGATCGGGAAGTCAGCGTCAGATCGATCTCAAAGCGGTCCTCACCGAGCGCCATCTCGGTCCGCACAACCGGTCGATCCTCGGATTGGCCATTGGAGGACCGGATGGTGCGAAAGTCGACAACCGGAGCCGTCACCGTCGCGGTGTCGTCTTCGGAGTAGTCGTGGGGCATGAGCTCGAACTGAGCCAATGTTTCACCGTTTTGCTCAACCAGGGTTAGGTCGTGGGCATGCAGGGAGGACGTCTTTGCCCCCGTGTCAACCTTGGCCTTGATTTGAGTTTGGCAAAACCGGGGAAGGGTGACCCATTCCCGCCAGCCGATCATGCTGGCGCGCTCAGAAAACATCAGAAGTGATCCATTGGTCAGGAACCCCAAGGTCTGGCTTCGGGTTCGTTTCGTGACGGCGGTTTGGATGACGGACGACGAATCGTCGAAGTTCCGATGCTACTTCAATCACAGCGGAGGGTATTGGACCTTACCTTACAGAGACCGACAGCATGTAGGACAACGGCCACGTCCTCAATCCAGGCAAGATCCATATCGACCCCGGCCCGAGGCGATGGTCGCCAAGACTGGGTTAACCGTGGGTCGAATTAGATGCGGGCACAGGCATCGCCACACGATGAATGGCGGCCAATGGCCTGACCATGAGCCTAGTCGGCCGCCTGAAATCGACGGGAAACACTGCGGTGGAGTTCAAGCATCTCAGCGAGGCGGGTTGTCACCAGTTGGCCCTGCTCCACCACCGGTTTTCCGTTGACGATGGTGTACCAGGCCGAGGTCGGGCCGCAGCGTAACCAACCCTCTATCGGATCCTCGACGACACCGGCGAATATCGGTCCGTCCAACCGCCAGATGGCGATATCGGCCGGGGCTCCGACGGTCAGTTGCCCCAGTTCGCCGCTTCGTCCGAGACATCCCGCTCCCCCGACGGTTGCCATCTCCAATGCGTCCCTGGCCGACATGGCGGCGGCGCCGGATCGCAGTTTGCCCTGCAGCATGGCCAGCCTGGCCTCCTGCCATATCGAGCCGCTGTCCGCTGATGACGAGCCGTCACAACCAATGCCGACCGGGCTACCGGCGGCTCGGAGATCAACGGTGGGGGCGATGCCGGAGCTGAGAATCATGTTGGAGCTTGGGCAGTGGGCAATGCCGACACCTGCTGCGCCGAGCCGGCTGACCTCGTCGGGGTTGGGGCGAACGACGTGCGCACCCCAGCTCCTGTCGCTCATCCAGCCGACATCTTCATAGAGCTCAACCGGCCTCATGCCGAACGTGGCCACCGCGAACTCGTCGTCCTCGGCGTTCTCGGCCAGATGGGTGTGCAGCCGGACATCGAGCGACTCGGCCAATAGCGCGGTCCGACGCATAAGGTCCGGGCTCACGGTGAACGGCGAGCATGGCGCCAGTGCGACACGGATCATGGCCCCCGGAGCCGGGTCATGCCAACGATCAACATGGTTCTTGGATTGGGCCAAGATATCGTCTTCGTCCCGCACCGCGTTGTCCGGCGGTAGCCCACCGTCCTTCTCAGACAGGCTCATCGATCCGTAGGTGGGGTGAAAGCGCATGCCGAGGTCGATGGCTGCCTCGATTTCCGCCGCCAGCAGATCGCCGGCGCCCATCGGGTGGAGGTAGTGGTGGTCGGTCGAAGTGGTACAGCCGGACAGCGCCAGCTCGGCCAACCCGACCCAAGCCGCGACGTTCACCGCCTCTTCATCGATGTTGTCGGTCCAGCGCGGATACAGCGTCTTCAACCAGCCGAACAGTGGGGCGGTTGTCATAGGTGGGAAGGCCCGGGTCAGATTCTGAAACAGATGGTGATGGGTGTTGATGAGCCCCGGAGTCACCAGACACTCGTCGGCCGAAATCACCGTTGTGGCCTGGGGAGGCTGGTCCGAGGACGAGCCGATTCCTGAGATCAGGCCGTCGTCGATTGCCAGCCAGCCGCCGGCAATCTCTTGTCGTCGGTCATCGACCGTGGCGATCACCCAGGCATCGGCGATGAGAATTTCGGCAGATCCGCTCATTGGACGCACGGTAGTCCGACTATGACCCGCCACCGGCGATCGCTCAATCCGACGCACCGGCCATTGCCAATCCAAGGCCTTCCCTGGTGGCATTGGAGCGCTCGACGATTTGCACTACCCGACCCTCATACATCACCGCTATCCGGTCGGCCAGACCCAGGATCTCATCGAGATCCTCTGAGATGACCAGGATCGCGGCCCCATCGCCACGCTGCTCGATCAGTTGGCCATGGATGTACTCGGCGGCACCTATATCCACTCCCCTGGTCGGTTGGGCGGCCAGGATAACCTTTGGCGAGCTGTCGAGTTCTCGGGCCATGATCAGTTTCTGAATGTTGCCGCCGGAGAGGGTTGCGGTCGGCGTCTGCAATGTCGGGGTCTTGACCGAGAACGCATCGACCAGACGTTGGCAGTGCTCTCGTATCCGACCGAAGTCGAACAAACCCCGCCGCAGAAACTCAGGGTCGCCGTGGTTGACCAACATGAGGTTCTCGGAGACCTGGAACTCGCCGATGGCGCCGTCCTTCATCCGTTCCTCCGGCACATAGGCCAGACCGGCGGCCCTGGTGGCTGCGGCGTTGGCCGAGGTCAGATCAATGCCGTCGATTTCCACCGTCGAATCACGACTGGCCGGGCGTAACCCGGCGACGGTTTCGGCCAGCTCGCGTTGTCCGTTTCCCGAGACGCCGGCCAGGCCGACGATCTCACCGGCGTGCACCTCGAGGTCCACGCCGTCGACGGCCACCGTGCCACGATCTCCGGTGACCGAGACATTGCGCAGCGTCAGCCGCGGCCGACCAACATCAACCGGTGGCTTGTCGGGGGCCAGAAGGACCTCTCGGCCCACCATCATCTGTGCCAGCTGCTGACGGCTGGTCTCCGACGGAACGGCATGGCCGGTGATGGCGCCGTTTCGTAGGACGGTTATTCGGTCGCTCAGCTCCAGCACTTCGCGCAGCTTGTGGGAGATGAAGACGAGGCCCCGGCCCGCATCGGTCATCTGCCGAAGGATGCCAAACAGGTCTTCCACCTCCTGCGGGGTGAGCACCGCGGTGGGCTCATCCAATACGAGCAGCTCGGCGTCTCGGTAGAGGGCCTTGATGATCTCGACCCGTTGCCGTTCGCCGACCGACAGCTTCCAGACCTCGACCGAGGGGTCGACCGATAGGCCGTACTGATCAGCGATCTCACCCATTCGATCCGAGACCGATCGCAGATCGGTCAGCGGGCCGCGCCCCGACGGCAGGCCGAGGGCCACGTTCTCGGCCACGGTCAACGTCGGGACCAACATGAAGTGCTGATGGACCATCCCGATGCGGCGTTCGATGGCCTCGGTCGGCGAGGTGATTTCCACCGGCTCGCCTCGGAGCAGAATCTCCCCCTCATCGGGCTGGTAGAGCCCGAAAAGGATCTTCATCAACGTGCTCTTCCCTGCCCCGTTTTCCCCGAGCAGGGCATGAACCTCTCCGGCCCGAAGGTCGAAGCTCACATTGTCATTGGCCAGCACACCGGGGAAACGTTTGGTGATGCCGCTCATCTCGAGAAGCGGCACCTCTACCTGTTCCGGCGGTGGTTTCGGCTCCGACTGTGACATGTGAACTCCAGACCTTCGGGTCGTGAAAGGGTTGGGCCCTAGACGCCGGTCTCGACCGAGCCGTCGATGATTCCATCGATGGTGGAAACGGCGCCATCTTTGACATCGTCCGACAGGTCGTAGCAACCGTTGAACTCGATGACCAGGCCGTTGTTGGCCAGGGTCAGCTCGAAGACCTCACCGCCGAGGGTGCCGTCTTCGATCTGACTGAACATGTCCTGCAGCACGACCTCCCAGTGATAAACCTGGGACGCGACGACCAGGTCCGGAGCCAGGGATTCCTGGTTCGATTGAGTTCCGAACCACGGAACATCGTTGGTCTCGGCGACCTGGATGGCGCCGACGACGTGCTGGGCGGTACCGGTGAGGACGTCGGCCCCGGCGGTGATGTGGGCGTTGGCGGCCTCGGTGGCCAACGCCACGTCTCCGAAGGATCCAGTGAACGAGACGTTAACGTCTGCGCCCTCGGCTTCGGCACCGTTCACGAAGCCCTGGACATAGATGGAGGCGTCACCGGTGTCGATCGGGCCGACCATGCCAATGGTGCCGCTCTCGGAGAGCTTGGCCGCAATGGTACCCATCACGTAGCCACCCTCGTCAGCGGCGGGGGTATAGGCGAAGACATTCTCGATGCCCTGGGTCTCGCTGGAGGTTCCCCAGATGAAGCTGGTGTCCGGGAAATCGGGGGCGATCTCGACCAGGGATCCTCCGTACTGGGTGCCGTGGGCGATGATGACGTCAACGCCGTCATCGGCGTAGCCCCGGATGGCCGCAGCAGCCTCTTCGACTACAAACGTGCCGTCGGTTACCTTCGGTTCGATGCCGAGGGACTCCACCGCGTCGACCATGCTTTGGGTGAAGGCCAGATCCTGGCTGGCACTGGGGGCCACGATGGCCACGGTCAGGTCGGTGATCGGCTCGTCTCGGGACTCGAACGAGGAGTCGGTACCGCACTCGCTGGTTGCGACATTCGAGCCTTCTGCGCTGTCGCTACCGCAGGCCGCGGCGACGAAGGCAAATGAGACCAGTAACACAAGGAGATGGCCGAGCCCTTTCCTGTTTCCACCGATGTATTGGTTCATGTTGTTTTCCTCCATTGGAGTTGAGCGAGCAGTCGAAACCGCTCAATGACGAGAGAACGGGTTGGTTAGCGCGGCGGGTGCTTGGATACGGCCTGCGAGGACGACCAGGGCGGCGATGGTCAACACCGCAGGAGCCATGGCCGCCAGGTCCGAGGCCTCGAGCGGGATCAACTCTCGGGCCTTGAGCTGCAGCACGACGGCGGCGACGATGCCGTAGAGCAAGGCCCCGATCATCACGCCGCGTGGACGCCAGGCACCGAAATACACCAGGGCGACGGCGATGAAGCCTAGACCCTGGGTCAGGTTCGGTTGAAAGATGCCGAGGCCGAGGGTCAGTGCCGCACCGGCCAGCCCGGCCATACCGTTGCCGATCATGATCGCTGAGAAGCGGGTCAAACCAACGGAGACACCAAGGCTGTCGCCCGCCTGGGGGTTCTCACCGACCGCTCGGACGTTGAGACCGAATGTGGTCCTGGTCAACAGCAGTGCCAGCAGGGGGACCATGGCGAATGCGAGGTAGGTGACAAGCGTGTGTTGAAAGAGTGCCTCGCCGACATGGGGGATATCGGCCAGCAGGGGAATCTTGATCTTCGGCAGAGCCTTGATCGGGGTTGGCGTTCCGACGATCTCCTCGAACAGCAGATCGCTGAACCCGAGACCGAACAGATAGATCCCGATACCGCTGATGCCCTGCTCTGCTCGGAAAACGATGGTGATCACCGCGTAGACAACGCCCATGACCAACCCGACGGCGATCCCGGCCAACGCGGCGAGCCACAGATTGCCTGTCTCCAGCGCAGCCCAGTATGCGCCGAAGGCGCTGAGCAACATCACGCCATCCACGCCGAGGTTGAGCACCCCGCTGCGCTGACCGATCGTTTCTCCAAGGGCGGCCAGAAGATATGGCGTCGCCAGCCGAATACCGGAGGCCAGGACCGCCACCAGGACGGAAAGAGTGAAGAAGTCCCTCACGAGTCCTCCGCGGCGGGTGCAAGCCGAGTCTCCAGCCAGGCCCTGGCTCTCCCACTGCTCACGACGAAAATCACGACGATGCCGTTGAGTGCCACCGCCAGCGGCGACGGGATCTGGAGGACCCGCTGCAGGTTGTTGGCCCCGGTCAGCAGGCCGCCGAATAGGAAGGCCGACGGGATGGTCCAAAGCGGATGGAGGGCACCGAACAGGGCGGCGACGATACCGTTAAACCCGGCCGCACCGGTGAAACCTGCGGTCGACCCGTCTGTGACCATCCGCAAGCTCTGACTTCCAAAGACCAGGATCGCCCCGGCAAGACCGGACAGTGAGCCGCTGATGGCCATAGCGGTGACGATGCTCCGCTCGACCGAGATGCCGGAGGCTCTGGCCGCATCCGGGTTGTGACCGACGGCCCGAAGCCGGAATCCCAGCGGTGTGCGCCACAACAAGATATAGGCGGCCACTGCGGCCAGGATGCCGATCAACACGCCGAGATGGAGGCGCGTCCCGGGCAACAGTGTTGGCAGTGCCACGTTGTCTGTCAGCCGCTCGGTCTGGGGGATGCGACTGCCGCTGACCTCGACCGGATCGATCATCGGCCCCCGCAGCAGGTAGTTCATGACCTGGACCGCCACCAGGTTCAACATGATGGTGCTGAGGATCTCATTCACGGAGGCGTAGGCCTTCAGCGCTCCAGGTATGGCGCCCCAGAACCCGCCGCCGACGGCCCCGGCCACCAGCACGATCGGTAACAGGACTGGCTTTGGGACATCGGGAATGGCCAGGGCTACCGCAGTTGCCAGCAGAGCACCGATGACGATCTGCCCTTCGCCGCCGATATTTATGACCTTGGCTCGAAAGGCCACCGTGATACCGGTCCCGACGAGGAGCAACGGCGTGGCCCGAACCGCGGTTGTCGCGATCCGCTCCTTGGTTCCGAATGCTCCATCGACCATGGCAACAAGGCCGTCGATCGGGTTGGCGCCAAGCGCCAGAATCATTATCGCCCCAAAGCCGAACGCGACAAACGCGGCCCCCAGAGGGACTATTCCGCCGACAAACCGCCTGATCACGGGCGCCTACAGACTCTTTCGCTCAACACCGCCACAACCTCCCGCTGGCAATCTAGTCACAGCGTGTCAGGGACACGCAAGGACAGTGAGGAAGTCGTAACAATCGTTTTCGTCACAACATCACGAGTTACAGGGCCCAAGAATCTAGCTACGGTCGATGGCGTTCAGGTAATTGTAGATGGTGATTCGACTTACTCCCATGATCCGGGCCATGTCGTCGACCGCGCCGCGAAGCAGGAACGCCCCCTGGTCATCGAGCATGCGCACCGCCCGCTGTTTCTCTGCCCGGGCCCACTGGTCTGAGGTTGAACCGATATCCCGCTCGGCGGCTCTGATCATGTTGCCAAGCGCATCGTGCAACGGCGCCACATTGAGGGTTTTTACATCAGGGCTGACGTGGAGGCGGATCGAGGTGGCCCCGGCCTTCATGGCCTCTCGGATCATGTCACCAACCGCGTCGGCGATGACATCGGCCTCGCCGGTGGCCACCGAGGCAAAGGGGCCAAGGTCGACGGTCAGCCCCCGTCGATCGAAGGCGTCGACGGCGGCTTGGACGTGGCCGCCTGGGGTGCCCTCTGCAAACGGCTCGATCAAGAATTCGGCTGCCAGCGATATCGGCCGGCCTTGGGACCCAGCCTGATCGGCCGAGCCCACATTTTCAGGGTTTGAACGTTCCGACACTGTTGTCCTCTCCGAGAACCTTCTCGTTGGCGGCGACCCAACGGCGGTGGCCAGGACCGCAACCGTAGACGGCGCGGCGGACGCACAACCAACACATATTTTACCTTTTGTATAAGACTGGTACGGTGGACAGGTGACCCAGGTGGCAAGCAACGCAACGTACGCAGAAGGCGATGTCGGAGACACCGCCCCGCTCACGCCGATGGACTTGGGGGTTCTGCTCGACCGAGTGGCTCACGAATTCGAATCCCGGAACCGCGTTTTCGATCTTCCCACCGCTCGTTACTGGAAACCCGACCCCGAGGTGGACCTGGGCTTCGAGTTCCTTGGTCGCCGGGCCGCCACCCCCATCGGTCCGGCGGCGGGACCGCACAGCCAATTGGCCCAGAACATCGTGCTGTCGTGGCTCGGCGGTTCACGCCTGTTCGAATTGAAGACGGTGCAAATTCTCGATGAGCTCGAGATCGCAAGGCCCTGCATCGATATGCAGACCATCGGCTACAACATCGAATGGAGCCAGGAGCTGACCCTGGCCCAGAGCCTTACGGAATACGTCAAGGCCTCGATGATGCTGGACATCCTCCAACGGTGGGAGCCGCTGCAAACCTACGTCGGGCCGGAGCCCGGACCCCATGTATTCGACATGTCGGTCGGCTATGACCTTGCGGGCATCTCCAACGAGCGGGTGGCGGCATTCATCACCGGCATGAAGGACGCAACGGCTGAGGTTGAAGCCCTGCGGTCCGACATCCCGTCGGAATTTGCCGAATATCGGGATCTTGATTTCACCACCGCCATTTCCGACACCTTGACCCTGTCGACATTTCACGGCTGCCCCCCGGACGAGATCTCCCAGATCACCAAGCATCTGATCGACACCCAGGACCTTGACGTGATCGTCAAGCTCAACCCCACCCTGCTCGGCTACGAGACGGTGGCCGAGATCGTCAACGACAAACTCGGCTACACCGAGGTCGACGTCAAGGAGGAAGCGTTCGCCGAAGACCTGCAGTTCGACCGAGGCATCGAACTGATCGGAGAGCTCAATCAGTACGCGGCCGACCGAGGCAGACGTTTCGGGATCAAGCTCACCAACACCCTGGTGGTGAACAACACCAAGCGGTGGATGCCGGACGAGACCATGTACCTTTCCGGTCCCCCGCTCCATGTCCTGGCCATGAGCCTGCTGGAAAAACTGTCATCCGCCTTGCCCGATAGCTTCGACATTCCCGGCAACACCTCCGATGCCGGAAATCGAGTTATGGTCAGCTTCTCGGCCGGGATCACCAAGGAGAACCTGGCCGATTCCATCGCAGCCGGGGTCAACCCGGCGACGGTCTGCTCGGACCTTCTCAAACCAGGCGGTTACGGCAGGCTGGCCCCGATGCTGAAGACGCTGACCACCGAGATCAGAGAAGCCGGTTGCAGCAATCTGACCGAGTGGCGAGGTGCCCGCCAACTGCAGGCAGAGGCCGGCGGCCATCGTTCAGCGATCGCCGAACACCTCGATCGGATCATCGGCGACGACGTGGCCCGCTATCACATCGATGGCAACTCCAAGCTCCCCCGCGAGGTCGACAATGAGCTGGAGATGTTCGGTTGCGTCGCCTGCAATTTCTGCATCACGGTCTGCCCAAACGATGCCTTCTTCTCCATCCCCTCGCTTCCGGACATGGCGGGCCGTCAGCAATACCTGTTGTTCGCCGAGCTCTGCAACGAGTGCGGAAACTGCATGACCTTCTGCCCCGAGGACGGTGACCCGGCCATGATCAAACCCCGGCTCTTCACCGACGCCTCGGTCTTCGAAGGTCGATCGGGGCAGGGGTTCCTGATTCAGCCCGACCCGGTCGGTGTGAAGATCACCTCGCGCCACAGCCATGAAGCGGGAGCCGATGTGGTGAGGAAATTGTTGAACAGTACGAAGGGCAACCCGCTGAGGATGAAACGGTCATGACCACGACAGATCCAGGCAACGATGATCAGACAGACCAGAAGCGGCTTCTGCGGGTCGCTGCAGCTCAGCTGGGTCCGGTGGCCAAGGACGAATCCAAGGCGATGGTCGTTGCACGTTTGACGGCACTGCTGGAGGAAGCGGCAACCCGAGGGGTCGAACTTGTGGCCTTCCCCGAACTGGCGCTGACCACCTTCTTCCCCCGTTGGTACACCGAGGACATCAACGGCCACGATCACTACTTCGAGACCTCGATGCCGGGACCCGAAACCAAACCGCTGTTCGATGCCGCGGCCACCCACGGCATTGGATTCTCCCTCGGTTACGCCGAGTTGACCCCGGAGGGTCGGCGGTTCAACACCACAATCCTGGTCGAGCGGGATGGTTCCATCGTCTCTCGTTTCCGCAAAGTCCACATCCCCGGCCACGAGAACGATGAGCCCTGGCGCGGCTTCCAACACCTGGAGCGGCGGTACTTCGAGGAGTCAGACGAGGGATTCGGTGTGTGGCGGGCCTTCGATGGCCTGGTCGGTATGGCCACCTGTAACGACCGCCGCTGGCCGGAGACCTACCGGGAAATGGGATTGCAGGGGGTCGAGCTGATCCTGATCGGCTACAACACACCGATCCACTACGCCCCCGATCCGGGCCAGAACGCCCTCCAGGGGTTTCACAACCATCTGTGCATGCAGGCCGGCGCCTACCAGAACGGGACCTGGGTGCTCGGCGTGGCCAAGGGTGGAACCGAAGAGGGTGTCGAATCGTTGGCCCAGTCGGCCATCATCGCCCCCTCGGGCCAGATCGTGGCCCAGGCGGTGACAACCGGTGACGAACTGGTCGTTGCCGACTGCAACCTCGACTGGTGCCGGCACTACAAAGAGACACTCTTTGACTTCGCTCGCTATCGGCGTCCCGAGGTCTACCAGCGCATCACCGCCCAGAAAGGCGTAATCGAACCATGAGTCGTTGGAAACTGACGAAGCGGGAAACGAAGCGATGACCAGGGTGGATGCTGGGATCACAGGAACGACTGAAGAATCGGCGACGGCGTTCTCTTTGAACGGGACGCCGGTCACTGTTTCCGGCCGCCATGAACATCTGTTGGCGGCGCTGCGAGACGAGCTCGGCGTCATGTCACCAAAGGACGGCTGCGCGCCGTCGGGCCAGTGCGGTTGCTGCACGGTCCTCGTCGATGGCAAAGCCCGCGTCGCCTGCCAGACCTCGATGGAAAAAACCGACGGGTCGCACGTTGTGACGCTGGAAGGCGTCGAGGCGGAAGAGGCCGACAGGATGGCTGCGACGTTTGCTGCCCACGGCGCCCTGCAGTGCGGCTTCTGTACGCCCGGCATCATGGTGCGAACAAAAGCGATGATCGACAAGAAGGGGGCCGACCTCACCCGAGACGACGCGGCTCGGCTTCTGGGAGCCCACCTCTGTCGTTGCACCGGCTATGTCAAGATTCTCGACGCTGTCTGCGATCTGGCCTCGGGCCGGGATGAGTCGGCGGAAACATCGGTGACGATCGGCAATGCCGACATCGAGAATTCAGGCGTTGGGGCCCGCCTCGACAAGTACGAGGCGACCGAACTAAGCCTCGGCGCCCGCCCGTTCATCGACGACATGGTGCCGACAAATCTGGCTCATGGAGCGTTCCATCTGGCCCAGCATGCCAGGGCCGAGGTCCTGGCGATTCATACCGCCGCGGCCGAGGCCGTGCCAGGAGTGGTTGCGGTGTTCACCGGGGCCGACGTGCCTGGCGAACTGCGGTCGGGTTTGATCCACAAGGACTGGCCGGTGTTCATCCCGGTCGGTGGGCGGACCAGCTACCTCGGCGACGTGATGGCCATGGTGGTGGCAGAGGACCGGCCGACGGCTCGAAAAGCGGCCGAACTGATCGCCGTCGACTACGACGTTTTGCCGCCGATGACCGACGCCGCGGCGGCCATCGCCAGCGATGAGGATGCGGTGTGGGGGCTGGACGGAAACATCCTCTCCCGCTCGGTCTATGACCGAGGCGATGTGTTCGCGGCCCTGGCCGATTCGGCCCATGTGGTACACGAAACGTTCCAGACCCAGCGCATCGACCACGCCTTCGTCGAACCGGAGGCAACCCTGGCCATCCCGGTGCCGGCAGGCACCCCGCTTCCGGTCACCGCCGGTGCCCAGGATGCCGCCGACTTCGATCGGCTCATGGTCTACAGCGGTGGTCAGGGCATCTGGGACGATCGAGATGACATCGCCCGCATCCTCGATATAGACACAGACACCGTCGTCACCGAGTTGGTGTCGAACGGTGGCGCATTCGGCGGCAAGGAGGACATGTCCAACCAGGGCCAGACCGCTCTGGCGGCCTGGCTGCTGCGGCGCCCGGTGAAGACAACGTTCTCTAGAGAAGAATCGCTGCTGGTCCATCCCAAGCGGCACCCGATTCGCATGGAGTACCAGGGTGGGTGTGCTGCCGACGGCAAGCTGACAGCGCTGCATGTACGTATGGTCGGCGACTCCGGTCCCTACGCCTCGGTTGGCATGAAGGTGCTGGAGCGAGCGGCCGGTCACGCCTCGGGCCCTTACGTCGTCCCCAACATTGATGTCGAGGCCATCGCCGCCCGTACCAACAACTCGGTGTGCGGCGCCTTCCGAGGCTTTGGCGCCAACCAGGCCCAGTTCGCCATGGAGGGTGTGATGGACCGTCTGGCGGCCATGGCCGGCATCAGTGGTTGGGAGATGCGTAGTCGCAACGTGGTTGATCCAGGTGACACCTGGGGGCCCGGCCAGATCATGACCGACGGCTGCCTCGGTGCCCGAGCCTGCCTTGACGCGGTCAAACCTGCATATGACGCGGCGGTCACCGACGGTCGAGCGGTTGGGTTGGGTCTCGGGCTCAAGAACTCCGGCCTCGGCAACGGCTTCAAGGAGATCGCCAGGGCGGTGGTGCACTTCCGGAACCCCGATCCCGATGGGGCCAACGAAGCCGAACGGCTTGGCAAGGTCGAGGTCCGCCACTGCTGGACCGAAATGGGTCAGGGCATCCATACCGTTGCCCTCCAGGTTGCGGTCGAAGAACTCGGTGTTTCACCGGATCGAATCGAAGTCATCGTTGACTCGACCCGTGAGCTTGGTGCCGGTCAGACCACCGGCAGCCGGGGAACTCTGATGGGCGCAGGATCGGTGGCCGATGCCTGCAAGGCCGCCGTCGCGGACGGCTGCAAGGTCGGGGTGGATTACGAAGGTGAGTACCGGGTCGACTGGACCAACTCCCTGAGCGAGGGCGTCGAGAATCCCATCATTCATTCCACGTTCGGCTACGCAGCCCAGCTGATCGTCATGGATCCCGAGACCAAGGCCATCGATAGAGTGGTGGCGGCCCATGACGTTGGCCGGGCCGTCAACCCGCTGCTCTGTGAGGGCCAGGTCGAGGGCGCGGTCCACATGGGTCTTGGCTACGCCCTGTCGGAGGGCTTTCCCTGCGACGAGGACGGAAGGCCGCTCAATGACACCCTCCGGGGTCTGGACATCATCCGCCCCAAGGACATGCCGGACGTGGACGTGATCCTGGTCGAGTGCCCGGAACCGGATTCGCCCTATGGCATAAAGGGCGTTGGCGAGATCGGCCTGGTCCCGACCGCCGGTGCGGTGGCGGCAGCCATGCAGGCCGCCGACGGTCGATGGCGAAACGAACTGCCGCTGGTGAACGAGAAGAATCGTGAGCGGCCGGCATCGGTCGACTCGATCAGCGACCTTTTATCCGGGCTGGCTCAACCGTGAGCGAGAACGCCATCCCAACGGCGGGCATTTCAACCGTCGGTGAGGACGCAGGCGATCGAGCGCCTGCAAATCAGACCGCAGGCCTCGTCTGCTCCCACCATCACCTCTACTCGGCGCTAGCCCGAGGCATGCCGGCCCCGCCAAGAACACCCACCGAGTTCCTGGAGATTCTGGAGCTGGTGTGGTGGCGGCTGGACGCCGCCCTCGATCTTGACCTGATCCACTGGTCGGCCAAGCTCGGGGCATTGGAGGCGTTGCAGGCAGGCTGCACCGCCATCATCGATCACCACGAATCACCGAACGCGATCGACGGATCGCTATCGGTCATCGCCGAGGCCTGCGCCGAGGTTGGGGTTCGGGTCAACTGCGCCTACGGCGTTACCGACCGTCACGGCCCACAGGGTGCGGCGGCCGGCTTGAACGAGAACGACCGGTTCCTCAAGGCGGGCGGTGTTGGCATGGTCGGACTCCACGCGGCCTTCACCTGCAGTGATGACACCATCGCCGCAGCAGCCGAACTGGCCCGCAATCACAATGTCGGGGTTCATGTCCACGTCGCCGAGGGGCCGTCGGATACCTGGCAGCAACTCAGTGGCCACACCGCAGCTAACTGGTGGTTGATCCATGGTGTGCACCTGCCCGATGACCACGGTTTGTCGGGAACCATGGTTCACAACCCCCGTTCCAACATGAACAACAGCGTCGGCTATGCCCGACCGCTTCGCTTCGCCGAGGCGGGCAACCCGGTCGCCATCGGGACCGATGGCATCGGCTCCGACATGCTTGATGAGTTCAGGGTGGCCTTCGTCCGAGCCCGAGAGCTCGACGTGACCATAGGCCCCGATGTGATCTGGGGATGGCTTGAGCAGGGGCGAAGCCTGTTCCCAGAGACCGCGGATGATGTGGTGCTGTGGGACTATCCGGTCATGGACCCGTGGCGGTTGGCCTACACCACCCAGGTCTCCCCCACCCACGTCTCCATCGATGGCGAGCTCGTGCTGTCCGATGGAGCTCCAACCAGGGTGGACGCCGATGAGATCCAGGCCAAAGCGGCCGAAGCCGCAGGCCGCCTCTTTGCCAGGCTCTAGCTCCCACCGCTGGTCACCGGGTACCGTTCACCGGCAAAGGGATCGCAGACACATACCCGAAACCAGAGATACCCGAAATTAGATACAAGGACAGGAACACGTGACAGGACAAGGGCAATCCGATACTCATCAGGAGACCGACTCCGATTTGGCGGTCTTCGGCGAGTTCGACCCGAACGGGCACCAGGCCTATGGCAATGCCGTCACCCGCTTTCGGGAAAAGAACATCGTGCTACCGACGTTCGCCCAGCTGCGGGACCCGTCGACCATTCCCGAGGCCATCGTCAACTCGCTGGCCGAGGTGGAAAAGGATGCCGCCGACCCCCGCAACCTGTTCCGGGTTCACTGGTACAACGAGCACGCTGACGCACCGGGAGACAACTACCCGGGCTTCGTCGAAGTGCCGGACCACATCGAGCTACCGTCGGAGTTGACCGGGGTCGACGCTCGCATCGTGTTGGCCTTCGGCAATCGGTTCCCGATGATTCGGGCACACAAGGTGCTCGCAGCCTATTCCACGCTGGTGGCCAGACTGGTCACCGGCCGTTTCGACCCGACCGCCAACCGAGCCATCTGGCCATCGACCGGCAACTATGCCCGGGGCGGCATCGCCATCTCCAAGATCATGAACTGCCGAGGGGTTGCGGTCCTCCCCGAGGGAATGAGCCGGGAGCGCTTCGAGTGGCTGGACCGCTGGATCGAGCACCCCGATGATGTGATCAGGACCTACGGAACCGAGAGCAACGTCAAGGAGATCTACGACGAGTGCAACCGGCTTTCTCAAGATCCCGAGAACGTCATCCTCAATCAATTCAGCGAGTTCTCCAACCATCTCGGCCATTACGCGGTCACCGGTCCGTCGTTGGAGAAGGTCTATCAACATGTGACCTCGGAACGGTCAGGCCGATTGGCGGCCTTCGTCTCGGCATCCGGATCTGCCGGCACCCTCGGTGCCGGTGATTATCTTAAGGACAACCAGGGGGCCAAGATCGTGGCAGTCGAGGCCCTGGAGGTCCCGACCATGCTCTACAACGGCTTCGGCGACCACAACATCCAGGGCATCGGCGACAAGCATGTGCCTCTCATTCACAACGTGACCAACACCGATATGGTCGTTGCCATCAGTGATCGCTCGACCGACCAGCTCGATGTGCTGTACAACACTCCTGCAGGTAAACGTCTTCTCGGTGAGCGCGGCGTTGCCGTTGCAGACCTTCTCGTGGACATGGGCTACTCCTCAATCTGCAACACCCTGGCCGCCATCACCGCGGCAAAGAAGTGGAACCTCGGTTCCGACGACGTGATCGTCACCGTCGCCACCGACGGCTCGGAGCTTTACAACTCGGAGCGGGAGAAGGTCATGTCGACCCACTTCAGCGGTGGATTCGACGATTCGGAGGCCGAAGCGGTCTTCGCCGAGCATCTGGAAAATGTGGCGACCACTCACGCCATGGAGATGGGCGACATCGAACGAGACCGGGTCTTCAACCTCGGCTATTTCACCTGGGTCGAGCAGCAGGGCGTTTCCATCCCGGACTTCGAGGTTCGTCGAGATCAGAAATGGTGGGATGGGCTTCGGCCATTGGTCAAGACCTGGGATGCGATGATCGAGCAGTTCAACGCCGACGTACGGTCCGTCTGAACGGTGGCGCGGCCGGTGACCCTATGAGTAGCGAAACCCAGCCGGCTGGCAACCCGTTCTTGATTTACCGGGAGCGCTTGGACTCCTACGACGCGGTTCGGTCCGGGCGGCTGAGCGACGATCGTTTCGTCGAGATCGTCTCGACGTTGGACGCCGCCATCGCCGAGGTGGAGGGTCACGGATTCGAGGTAACGCCGCTGGTTGACGGCTCCGACCTGGCCACCGCTGCCGCGCTGGTTACCGGACTGTGGATCAAGGCCGAACCGGGCAACGTCGGTGGGTCGCACAAGGCCCGCCATCTGTTCGGCGTGACGATCCAAATGCTGATCGATGAGGAACTCGGAGCCGAACCGGCGGAGCGGCTGGCCATCGCCAGCTGTGGCAACGCAGCCATGGGAGCAGGCGTCGTTGCCGCAGCCCTGAAACGACCGCTCGACGTCTTCGTTCCGACCTGGGCCGATGAGGCGATCGTCAGCCGCCTAATCGACCTCGGAGCCAAGGTGAACCGCTGTGAACGGCGGAAAGGCGAAGCCGGGGACCCCGCCTATCTTCGGTTCAGGGAGGCGGTCGAAGCCGGCCTCCGCTCGTTCAGCGTGCAGGGTGCCGACACCCCGACCACCTTCGACGGAGGCCGGACCCTCGGTTGGGAACTGGCCGACCAACTGCGGGACCGAACCGGCCGGGACCTTGGCCCCAAAGACTCGCTCTATATACAGGTCGGCGGTGGAGCGCTGGCAACGTCGGTGTCCATGGCGGTGCCGATGGTGCCGCTCTTTCCGGTTCAAACCGAAGGTTGCGCTCCCCTGCGCCGGGCCTGGGATCTGCTGCAGCCGGAGTTCGATTTCGACACTGCGGCCCGTTTTCCTCAGACATATATGTGGCCCTGGGAGTCAGAACCGCACAGCGTGGCCACCGGCATCCTGGATGACGTCACCTATGACTGGCTACCACTGCTTCGCCGCACCAGGGATAGCGGCGGGGAACCAATCGTGGCTGCCGAGTCGTTTGTCGAGCTGGCCTATGCCATGGCCCACGAGCACACCGACATTCCGGTATCCGCCACCGGCTCAGCCGGGTTGGCTGGCCTGCTGCAGGCTAGACCAACCGGCGGGCGGACCGTCCTGTTGTTCACCGGCCTGGATGACCGGTAAGGGCGACGCTGCTGGATGCGACCCATCAGGCTGACCGCCGATTGACCGTTGCGTCGCGTTGGCAAACCGGGTGCCGACGTGGTTTCCAGTCCACCAGAAGGCCGCCCCCGCCGCAACGAACAGGACCCCTACGAGTAGGACTCTCAGCGCCGGCTGCCGATCGGCGGCGCCGCTCAGTGCGGCCATAAGCCCAAGTCCGAGTGGAATGGACGCCGAGAGCGCTGCGGCCGACATCGGGGCGTGCCTCTCCGCTCGCAGCAGGCCGAGCACCAGGCCGGCGACCGAACCGATCATGGCCCCGACGAAGCAGGCCACCAGGCTGGTGATGGCCACGATGCCAAGTGCAGACAGCGCCATGTCTGCACCAGGGCGCGTGGTGGTCCGGTTCATTTGAACGAGCAGGATCAGCCCACCGGCCGAGCAGATGATCGACGACACCAGCAATCCGCCGAACCCACCGTAGAGGGCGCCACGTAGTAATCCCGAGAATGCTCGCATAGTCAGCTCCATTCATTCGCCGACAGCAACTTGCCGTTGCTCCAGCACTTCTGGTTTCTCGCAATAGCTTGAGCATAGTTTGAGCGTATGCTCAACTTAAGCATACGCTCAAACTATCGACAAGAGGGGTCGGTCCCATTTGGGCTCACACATCGAGCGGGTGACATAGTTGGAGCGGTGACCTCGACGAGCTCTGAGCGACAAACAGGTGACGAATCCCGCAGTGAATCTGGCGGTGAAGCCGGAAGTTCGATGTTCGCCTCGTTCGCAGTCACGGCCTTCCGCATCATCTGGGTCGGCACGTTCCTCTACTACCTATCGATCTTCACCGGCATCATCGCCCGGGGTGCGCTGGCCAAGGAACTGGGCGGCGACAACACGTCCCTCGGTCTGGTAACGCTGGCTTTCGGGGCCGCCTCGCTGGTCTGCACCCCTATCGGCGGTGTCATGGCCGACCGCTTTCCAAAACGACGGGCCATGGTGGCGTCGACCAGCCTGCTGGCTCTCACATCGGGGTGGCTGGGGGTCACAGAGCTGTTGGACATCACCGAGTTCTGGATGTTGATCGTGGTCTCGGCCATTCAAGCGGTGGCGTTCGCCCTGCTCGCTCCTGCACGCATGGCATACACGGTCGAGTTGGTCGGCCCCGGCCTGATTCCCAATGCCGTTGCCCTGTCTCAGGTGTCGATGAACTTCAACCGGGTCCTCGGCCCGGCAGTGGCCGGAGCGATGCTCGGCGTCGCCTGGTTGAGCTACCAGGCCATCTACCTCAGCGCCGCCGCTCTCGGTGTGTTGGCCATGGTCTGTTTCTCCTTTCTTGGTCCTGGTCACCCCGACCCCAACCGACCGAAGCGTGCCCCGTTGGCCGAACTGGTCGAGGGATTGAACTACGCCCGCTCCAACACCACCATCCGCCTGGTACTGGTTTTGGCCATCGGAATCACCATGGTCGGCTTTCCCTATGTGGCGTTTCTCCCGAGCGTCTCCGAGGACTTCTTCGACGCCGGAGCAGCCGGTTACGCCCGGCTTTCTCTTGTCGGCGCGCTGGGTGGGCTGGTGGCCGGCCTGCTCATCGCCCGGTCGTCGTTGGCCCAGGGCCGACGGATTCAGTTCTGGTCTGCGCTCGGCATCGGCTTGACCCTCATCTTCCTCGGCTGGGCCCCGTCGTTCTTCCTGGCCGGTATTGCCACCACGCTGCTCGGCGCATCCACCGCAGGCTTCCAATCCATGAACGGCACCATGGCTTTGAGCGCCAGCGACCCTTCGCTGCACGGCCGGGTCCAGTCGCTGCTCGGCCTTGGGTTCAGCGCCTTCGGCCTGGCATCACTTCCCATCGGCATGCTGGCCGACCGAATCGGTTTGGATGTGACCTTGGCCTTGATGGGGGTTTTGGTCATCCTCATCGCCGTCGTCGTGCAGGTGATCTGGTCCAGAGCCGAGCCGGCAGAACCGGCCTTGGCCTGAAACAGCCATCGAGGCGACCGCGCCCCGCCAGCCGGACCGGACGGCTAGTCTGCCTGTCGGGCGGCAGTACCACGGAGGCGGGATGATTCGATCACTTGGCGTGTATAGCGGCGCGGTTCTAGCCGTTGCCCTTCTGGCCGGATGCGCTGCCCTTCTGATCGGCTGCGCCGCGTCGGCCCCCACGGAGATCGTGATCGGCGAGGCGGCCGCCCCGGGATTCGACCAGCAGGCGGAGCAGGCAACACCATCGCTGTTGGTCGCCACCACTGTGCAAGCGCCCGACAAGGTAGGTTCCGACACTGCAGGAACCGACACGGCGGCAAGCAGCACGGAATCGAACAGCTCGATAGCAAGCGACCCCGAGTCGCACAGCACTGCTTCAACCAGCGAGACCGTCTCCTCAACCAACGCCCCAACGACGACACAGACAACGCCGGCAACGACCGCCCCGTCGGTGACCTCTTCAACCGGTTCTTCGAGCGTTTCGTCAACCGACACCCCAACGACATCGGTGCCCACCACAACCAGCAGCAACACGGCCTCCCCCCTCCCCACCGATTCCACTATCTATATCCCGGGCCGACCACCGGATCTGCCCGATGGTGCACTCGAAGGATTCGTCTGGCCGTTACCGGAGTCGATCAGCAGAGAGTTCGGCTACATCACCCACCCGGTGTACGGCACCAAGAAGCTCCACGCCGGTATCGACATTCGGGCCGAGGAGGGTACAGACATCATGGCCGCAGGCGCCGGAACGGTGACCTATGCCGGTGACCAGGGGGGCTTTGGGCTGACCATTGTCATCATCCACGCTCACGGCATCTCGACCAAGTACGCCCACCAATCGGAGCTTTTGGTGGCGGAGGGAACGGTGGTCGAAGCCAACACACTGATCGGTCGGGTCGGGGTGACCGGCGTCAGTACCGGACCGCATCTGCACCTGGAGCTGCAAATCGACGGTGCGCCGTATGACCCCCGGTTGGTGCTGCCCTAGGGTTCGCGGCCGTCAGTCGGCGCCGTACTCATCGAGGTAGGCCAGCATCGCCGCCGACATCGCCGGATCGAGATCGACGAGTTCCATGATCTCGTGAACCGTGACGATGGCGAAGGTCGCCATCGCAAACTCCTCGGCCAAGGACTGCAGCGCCGAGCGTTCGTCGAGACCACGTTCTCGACGATCGACCGAGACCACGAGACCAGCCAGTGAGATGTCGGCCGCCGCTCGCAGAAGTGGCACCGAGTCACGGATGGCGGTGCCGGCGGTGGTGATGTCCTCCACTATCAGGACCCGATCACCGTCCTCAAGCACGTGGCCGACCATGACCCCGCCTTCACCATGATCCTTTTCTTCTTTGCGGTTGAAACAGTACGCCACATCGTGGCCCAGTTCCGACAGTGCCACCGCGGTCGATACCGCAAGAGGTATGCCCTTGTAGGCCGGGCCGAACAGCACGTCGAAGTGCGGACCGATTTCCTCCAGGATGGCCTTGGCGTAGTAGTGACCGAGACGACGAATGTGCTCACCGGTTCGGTACAGGCCGGTGTTGATGAAGTACGGCGTCGAACGTCCGCTCTTGGTCACAAAATCACCGAAGGTCAAGACGCCGGCCTCGCTCATCAGCGAGATGAACTCCTGCTTGTTGGCCGACGTTGCACGTTCCGGACTGCTCATCGACGGCAACTGTAGCTCCGCGACGACCGGCTTCTGGTGGTTCTCGCTAGCGCTCGGCCTCGGAAACCCAGGTCCAGCTCCGGCATCTGGCGGACGATCCGTTCGACTTGCTCGGCCGTTAGGCGAAGAACTCTTTGGTCTCATCGACTCGGAAACGGGCCACACCAAATCCTGCAAGCACCACCGATGCGCCGAGCAGCACACCGGCCGGCACCAGGACATCGGAGAGCGAGCCCTGTTCGAGAAAGATCGATCGGTAGCCTTTCATAGCCCAGTAGGCCGGGGTGAACGGCCCGATGGCCTGAGCCCAACCCGGCAGTTGTTCGAACGGCACCAACGCCCCGCCGAGGCCGCCGAAAACCATGGCACCAACGTTCTGCAAACCGTTGAGCTGATTGACGGTCCGGAAGGTCGCGGTGGCCAACAGGATGAGAGCGATCACACAGCAGGCGTATGCAAACAGCATCAACACCACGGCGATCGGCGAACCACCGTTGAGTCTGAGACCGATCAGGGCACCGCCAACGGTCAGCAACGCCCCGGAATAGAGCACGTGGATCAGGATCCAGGGCATGGCGAAGCCGGCCAGCAGTGCGTGTGGCGTGGCCGCTGAACTTCGCAGCCGATCCCACGTCTTCCAGCCGTGCTCCCGATAGACCGAGAAGCCCACCGACCCGCCGACAAAAAACCCGAACAGCACCATCTGACCCGGGACCACCAGCTCGGCTCCGGTTGCCCCCTCGTATCCCGATCCTTCGAGCGACGAACCGATGACCTGCTGGAACAGCGGCATGACCACGAGCGGCATGCCGAACATGATGACCAGAAACCACGGGTCGTTGGCGATGATCTTCAGCTGAATCCTGGCCAGTGACATGGCCGCGTTCATGGTGCGGGCCGCGTTCATGTTTCCGCCAGCTGTCTTCCGGTGACGGCCAAGAAAACGCTCTCCAGATCCGGGAGGTTGCGCTCCACGGAAATCAGCCGGTCGCTGGCCGATCCGAAGCGCTCGAGCAGCGCGGCCATCGATATGTCGCCGATCACCAGGTATTCGTAGTGACCGTTGTCCTCGGAAGTGACCGACCCGACCTTCAGCCCCTCGAGGATCCCAGCGTCAACCTCGTCCCGAACCACGAACCGAAGGCCACCGAGATGGTGGGCTGCGATCAGTTCGTTTCGTTTTCCTTTGGCCAGCACCTCTCCGTTGTCGATGATCACGATGTCAGCGTTCAGCGCTTCGACCTCGGGCAAATAGTGGGTGGTGTAGACAACGGCCGCCCCCTCGGCAGCCAGCCGCTTCACCGCCTCGATGAGCTGCTGTCTGGTGGCGACGTCGGCTCCCACCGTCGGCTCATCGAGCATGAGAAGTTGTGGTCGGTGAACCAGAGCACAGGCGGTGTGCAGCCGCCTGGCTTCACCGCCGGACAGCTGGTTGCCTTTGCGGTTCATGAGGTCGGAGAGACCCATCTGCTCAGCAACGACCTCGGCCCGGCCACGACGGTCCTTCTTGCCGACACCGGCCAGGCTGCCGAAGAACTCCAGGTTCTGGGCCACGGTCAACACCGGGTAGATCCCGGTCTCCTGGGGCGCGATCCCCGTCAGCTTCGCCGCTTGATCCGGAAAGGCAAAGGCATCGACGCCGTCCAACGAAACAGACCCGGCATCAGCGGCCAGGAGCCCGGCCACAACCGAGAGCAGGGTCGTCTTACCTGCCCCGTTTCGGCCCAGGAGGGCCACGATCTGCCCTGCATCAACCGAGAGGTCTACCCCGGCCAGGGCGCACACATCCCCGTAGGATTTCTCGATTCCGGTCGCCCTCAGCACCGGACCATCATGGTCCGGGGCGATTCGAAGCGCCATCGAATTCTGGCTCGACAACGTCACAGGTCATGGCGGCTAATCATCCTGGCGCGGCGGGCGGCGAAGTCGTTTGTCCTGCGAGCGACTACGTTTTGCCTGAAGCCGACGCTCCTGGGAACCTCGGGATGGTTTTGTTTTTCGGCGAGGCTTGTCCACTTTCAGAGCCCCTCGGACCCGCTCGGCCAACCGACGCTCAGCGATGCCTCGATTCCTGGCCTGTGATCGCTCGTCATCGACGACGACGGTGACCAGCGAACCGAGCTTTTCGATCAGGCGCCGTCGCTGCCATTCGGTGAGCACCGCCGAGTCGGCGAGCGCCCAGGTCAGGTCGACCCGAGTGTTTGCCTTGTTGGCATGCTGACCACCGGGACCGCTTGATGGCGAAAATCGCCATATCAGCTCAGGGTCGGGTATGACCAGGCGGTCGTTGACCGTTACCGGCACGATTCAGTGCTCACAGTACGATGATCACGGGTCAGCGATCACAGGATCGATTCGGACCGCAGGAACGGTTTAACCGGGAAACTCACGAATTCAGCCTATAGCGCTTCCCGTCGACTCTTGATCGGCGACGACCCGTCCTAAGCTGGAAGTGTAAACCCCTCCTCAAAAGGGGATCGGATGGATGCACAAAGAACCCGCCATGAGAGATGCAGACAAAACCTCGGTTGATGCCGCCATTGTGCTTCGACGAGCCATCGAACTCGACGGCTCGGCCGAAGCTTTCTGGCAGGGAAGTCTTGACGAACGGCTGAATACGCTGGCCTTGGCCGAGATCGCATCCGAGGTTGGGGTGTCGGCAACCGCGGTCGCCGCCGCCGTTGCCGAAGCACAGGCCGGGGCCCTGGATCGTCAGACGGTCATGGATCGAGTGGTCGGCCCGCGCCTCGTGGCGGCAAACCGGGTCATCGACGTCGATGACGAGGAGGCAAAAGAACGGCTGCTGGACTGGTTGTCTGTTGCCCATGGTCTCCGGCCCCGGATCAGGCCCGATGGGGTCATCGTCGCCCAGCGCCGGCGGGATCTGGCGGGCAGGATGGGCACTCGAATTCGCAAACTTCGTGGTCTTGGCGGCCTCGCGAACGCAAACACAGTTCACGCCGCGACGGTCGCTGCGAGTCGAGCTGGTGATGTCGACGGGGTTGGAGAAGCGGAATCCTCGGACCCGGGAGCCATCTGCCTCGTCGTCGACGTCGCTTCCAAACGTAATGAAGCCATAGTCGGCGGATCCGCGGTTGCCGCAGGAGTGTCGGTGGTCGTGACCTTTGCCGTGGTATTGAGTGGCCCGGCGGCCCTGGTGGGCCTTCCGGTGGCCGCCGG
Source organism: Phascolosoma agassizii (assembly GCA_035593235.1). NCBI lineage: Eukaryota > Metazoa > Annelida > Sipuncula > Phascolosomatiformes > Phascolosomatidae > Phascolosoma > Phascolosoma agassizii. The sequence continues at coordinate 72,345 of JAVJHY011934530.1, forward strand.
ACTGGGAACGGTCGTGGCCAGAACGACCCATCGGACAACGGTCCGTCGTATGACCGAGAGCGTCGAGGACACCGTCGACGGTGTCGTACAGGGCGACGAGCCACCTCACCCTCTGCGGGGGCTCCGCAGACGGCGACGCTCTTCCCCCTCTCGCTGATCAGCCAAGAGGGTACATGGGACCGGTCTCAGTCGTTACGGCTGTTTTGTCGCTCCACGGATCAGGCCGCCGGGGCGATCACCGGTGGGTTCACCATCGGTCGAAACCTCGACGCCTGCGACGAAGGTGTGGTTGTAGCCATTGCTCCACTGCACGAGTCTGCGCCCACCTGCCGGGAGATCGTAGGCGAGGGAAGGCTGGGTCACCCCGAGGTTATCGAAATCGACGATGTTGATGTCAGCCCGATAGCCAGGAGCCAAAACCCCACGGTCATGCAGGCCATAGGCCGCCGCGGTGTCCCTGGTCTGTTTCCGGACAAGGCGCTCCAGGGGGATCCGTTCACCGCGCTGTCGATCTCGGGCCCAGTGGGTCAGCAGGTAGGTCGGATAACTGGCATCACAGATCGTGGCCACGTGAGCCCCGCCATCTCCCAAACCGCAGATGGTGTGATCATCGACGAGCATCTCACGGATCACGTCCAGGTTGCCCGACGTGTAATTCTCGAAGGGATACAGCAGCAGCGAATCGCCGTCACCTGCGCTGAGCAGGTCCAGGGCCAGCTCCCAGGGTGACCCTCCGGTCCGTCCCGCCTGGGCCGCCAGGCTGTCTGCCGGGTCCGGCTCGTAGTTCGGCGGAGTCCCGAGCTCGAATGTTCTGGTCAGGGCATATTCGATCCAGCGGGTGAATCCATCGTCCGGTCGTTGGCTGAGAATAGCCGACCGCAGTACGCCGTCATTGCGAAGCCTTGCCGCTCGCTCGGCGGACGGAAGATGGCTGACGGCCTGGTAGGCCGGGCTGTTGGCGAATGGATGCACGCTGGTGTCCAGACCCATCATGATGCCGATCGGCCGACAGCCAACCTGGCCGGTCATGGTCAGCCCGGCGTCATTCGCCCGATGGATCCCATCGAGGGTTCGGCGCCAACGGTCGGGGTCGTGATCGACCTGTAGTAACAGAACCGACACCGGACGGCCGGAGATTCGAGCCATTTCGGCCAGGACCTCAACCTCGCCGTCGCCGAAGTCACTGTTGCACTGAATCATGCCCTTTCCGGCCCGGCCCATCGCTTCGGCGATGCCGGCCAACTCGGGCTCGGTGGCGGTAAGGCTCGGGGTGAGTCGACCATCGGCAGCCTTGTGCTTTGTGGTTCGAGAGGTCGAGAAACCCAGCGCCCCGGCGTCGAGTGCGGAGGTGACCGCATCGGCCATCCGACGCACCTCGTCCTCGGTGGGGACCTCGTTGTGGTCGGCGCCGCGGTCTCCCATGACGTAAAACCGGAGGGCGCCGTGCGGAATCTGGGCCCCGATATCCATGATGCGAGGGGTTCGTTCCAACTCGTCCAGATACTCCTCGAAGGTGGACCAGTTGAAATCGATGCCCTCGGACAGAACCGTGCCGGGGATGTCCTCGACCCCTTCCATCAGATTGATGAGATAGTCCTCGCTGCCCGGCCGAAGGGGCGCAAAGCCAACGCCACAGTTCCCAAACACCGTTGTGGTCACCCCGTGCCATGATGACGGGGTCAGGTTTGGGTCCCAGGTGGCCTGGCCGTCATAGTGGGTGTGGATGTCCACCCATCCGGGGAGTACCAGCCGACCGTCGGCCTCGATCTCCCGCCTGCCGGTACCGATATCCGGCCCGATTGCAGTTATGCGCCCGTCATCGACCGCCACGTCGGCCAGGAAGGCCTCTGCTCCCGTGCCATCGACAATCGAACCACCTCGAATGACCAGCTCATGGCTCGATGTGTGCATGCTCTGACGTTCCATCCAGGAAGTTTCGTTCATAGTCCGGCCAAGCTCAAAGTGAGTCGAGTAGGCCAGGCGAATGGTGAGTGGGCCGTGTCCATGCGCGAGTATGGCGGCCGTGAACGATTTCTCGAGAAAGATCGCTGTCGTCACCGGTGCCGGCGACGGAGTGGGGCGGGCGCTGTCAGTGCAGCTGGCCTCCGCAGGACTGGCGTGCCCCACACCTCATGTAGCGCGGCAAAGTTCGCAGTCAAGGGATTCAGCGAGGCGTTGATCACGGACCTGGCGGTCAACGCTCCACACGTCAAGGTCTCGGTGGTCATGCCGAGACACATCGGCACCGGGATCGCCAGCAATTCGGTGGCGGCAATGGGCGAGGAAGCCGATGCCGGTCTGTTGGCGATGGCCGCCGAGTTCCGTGATTCGGCACCGATGACCGCGGACGAGGCGGCGACTGTGATCCTGGACGGCGTTCTGGCCGAGCGATGGCGAATCCTGGTCGGCGACGATGCCCAGCGCTTGGATCAGGCCGTCCGCGACAGCCCGGAAGAAGCATACGACCTCGGATTCACAGACCGGATCCGCACGGACTAACGGCTGGCGGGCAGTATCCCGGGCCATCTCGATTGCGCCAGTCCCGCTCGGCGTAGCCGGTTCCGCAACCCGATAATGCCCAGACGACGGCACCCTCCGCCAACCTGTCGGTTTGCACAGGCTGATGGAGGGTGAATGTTGCCGTGTACGTCACCTCATTGGTTCGGTGACGTGCTCAACCTTGTTGTACTTGGCTAATACACATAGGTCAGCGTCTCACCAGTGGTCAGCACGATTGTTACCGTGAGCCCCTCGGGAGCACCGTTCGGGTCGAAGTCCAGCTTCAGCCAATCCTTCGAGCGAGCGGACAAGGTGGAGTTGATCGCTGCGCTCTGCGGCGAACCGCCGGCTAGAGCAAGGTCGACACCGTCTTGGTATGACGCGCTTTGCAGTACCGCACCGTCGGTCCAGGTCACGCCGATGATCGAAATCTCGACGTCTTCCTGGCTGGTGTTGAAGTACTGGATTTCGACGTTACCGCGGCGCACCCGCTTGCGGGAAACCTCGATCGGTGACTTCTGGATCAGCTCTACTGAGTCAGAAGCGTTGATCGGGTTCGGAGTCAACGTGCCGCCGGCCGGGGTTGAAGTGGCAGAGGCGGTATTGTCGACCGCGAACGGGCCGAACGCCTGATTACAAGACTTTAAGAAGCCCTGCGAGTTGTAGCGGTTCACGTCGTAGGCCAGGATCTTCCATTCGGGGTTGTCGGCCTCGGTCGGGCCGGTTATCCCGTAGCCGTCGATGAACGGCTCGGAGCACGAAAGGTGCATGCCGAACGACTGGCCATCGGGGGTGTTGAAGACGATGTCCTGGTTGAAGCCTTCTACGTCGGCGGCGCTTTCATTGCCGTCCGGATCGATGAGAGTGGCTTCGCCAGTCTCGCTCGATCCGATCAGCGTGTAGCCGTTTTCGAAGTAGAAGACATACGATGCGCCCGAGGTCTGACCGGTTTCGTCAGCGCCCTCGGCTGCAGTGAAGCTGACCGTTACGACGACACTCTCACCAGGGGCAAGCGAGTCGACCGAACAGTCGATGTTCTGCGACGGTGCATCACAGGTGCCGATCGGTGCGATCGAGACGCCGTTGACACTCAGCAGCGAGGCCACCTCATCGGTGATCTCCACATCGCTCAGGGTTACGTTCCCGGTGTTGGTGTAAGTCAGCGTGAACGTTCCGTCCTCGCCGACCTCCACCTGGTCGGGATCGAAGTCCTTCGCAAAGCTATGAGCCGGAAGCTGGGTGATCTCGGTCGTGGCGTCGTCGCACTCGTCTGCGTCGTCGGTACCACTCCCATCGACATCACCGATGCAGACCACATTGACCAGGTCGAGCCCGCTATCCATGTCGTCCTGGGTCACCTCGTACGAACCGGTGTAGGTCCAGGTCTCAGTAACGTCGATCCGACCGTCATCGTCGGTGTCACCCGAGGAGTACGTCAGCGTCACATCGACTGCACCGTTGATCTGATCCTGCAGGGCAGGTGGATCCAACGTGACGTTGCCAGTGTTGTCGACCGTCACCGTGTAGGTGATCACCGTGTCAGCAGCCGACACCTCAGCGGTATCAACCGACTTGGCGACCACCGCATCAGGCAACTGGACGATGGTCGTGGTGACGTCGCCACACTCGTCTGCGTCGTCGGTGCCGTTGTTGTCAACGTCACCAATACAGACCCGGTTTGTGATGGCCGTGCCGTCATCCAGGTCGTCCTGGGTCACCGCATAGGAGGCCGTGTAATACCAGGTTTCACCCGGGCCAGCCTCGCTGGCGGTGATCGGATCGCCCAGAACATCAAACGGGCCATCCAAAGTCAACGAACCATTACTGAACGTGTCAACCAAACTCGGAGCCAACGAGACATTGCCAGTATTGGTGAACGTGACATTATAAGTCAGCGTGCCAGTCGAATCGACCGACGTGGAACTGACATCCTTCGTCACGACCGCATCCGGATTCTGTGTGACAGTGGTCGTGGCGTCGTCACACTCATCCTCGCCGTCACCATCGACGTCTTCGGCACAGGCCACGTTCACCAGCAGAACACCGGCATCCATGTCGTCCTGAGTCACCTCATAGAAACCGGTGAAGAACCAGGTCTCGTCAACGTCCAAGCGGCCATCGTCATCGTCGTCACCGGACGACAGAGTCAAAGCAACTGGGATCGACGAGTTGATTAGATCGGACATGACCGGATCCAACGTGACGTTGCCATCATTCTCAACCGAAACCGTGTAAGTGATGATCGTGCCGGCCGCGCTGACCTCAGTCGGGTCTGCGGTCTTGACAACAACCAATGACGGATCCCGCGTGACCGTCGTGGTGACATCGTCACAGTCATCGCCATCATCCGGGTCGGCGATACACACCGAGTTGACGATGGCCGAACCGTTGTCGATGTCGCCCTGGGTCACGTCGTAGGTTGCGATGTAGGTCCAGGTCTCACCAACATCGAGCACATCATTGTCGGATAGCGACTCGACTTCGACACCGAGGTCGAATGACTGATCGAGCCCTGAAGCATTCAGCACATCGACGGGTGTGGGATTCATGACCACGTTGCCATCATTGGTGATGACAACGGTGTAGGTCAGCGTCGTCGGGCCGGTGATCGTCGTCTGATCAACTGACTTCGTCACCGACATCGCAGGAGTTTGAACGATTGGTGTGGTGACGTCAGCACACTTTTGAGCAACAGCAGGACCGGCGTTTGCGGCACAAGCCTCATTACCAATGCTGCCACCTTGACTCAGATCCTCAGCGGTTGCGATGTAGCTCGCTGTGTAGGTCCAAGTTTCGCCCACTTCCAAGACACCGTCGTCGGCGGCAGATTCGGTTGGGCCGCTAAGTGAAAGAATTGCAGTACCCCCAACAGCGTTGGTGAGTTCGTCAGACACGTCTGGCGAAAGATCGACCTGACCGGTATTGGTCACGACGATCTCGTACTCGATCACATCGCCCGCAGCATCGACCGAACCGCCGGGATCACCATCGACGGCAGTGACCGTCTTGGTGATGCTCAAGCCTGCAGGAGGGGTGTTGACCTCACCGCAGTCTTCCGGGTTTCCGTCGCCATCAAGATCGACACACGCCGCATTCAGCACGCCATCGCCGGACAGGTCACCGGCAACCACCGTGTAGGTGTAGGTGTAATACCACGTCCCGCCGGCGGCCAGATCGCCAACGGCATCAATCATGCCATCACTATCCAGATACGGACCGGACAAGGTCACCGCGTTGCCCTCGAGCACATCGGTCAAACCAAGATCAGCCTCAGACAACGACACGTTGCCGTCGTTCGAGACCGTGATCAGATAGTTGATCTCGTCACCAACAGCCGAGAACGAATCACGATCCGCACTCTTGTCAACCGTCGCCGATGGAGCGGCGACCAAGGTGTTTGTGATCTCACAGGTGACGTTCTCACCGGGGCCGACGTTGACGGTGGCCGAAGCGTTGCCAGCGGTACCGGTGGTGCCGTCATCGCATGTCCATGAACCCACCGAGTAGCCGGTCTGAGAGGTTTCAGCGATGTCATGGTCGCCGGCCAACACCTCAACGGTGTCGCCAGACGTTGTGGAGTTGCCATCGATTGCGAGCGGGAAGTCGCTGACCTCCAGGTAACCCGGGCCGGACTGGCCGAGATTGTCCACAGTCTTCACGAGGGTCAAGGTGCCTGCGCTGAGCTTGTTGGTGAAGGTACATGTGACGTCGGCATCGCCATAGGCGGCATCGATGGTGACGGACTCAAGCGGATCGGTGTTGGTACCGACGCCGCCACAGTCGATCGCCGAGAGATCGAAGTCGGCGTTGGCCAGCTCGGCGATTGTGACCGGACCAGGACTGGTGGGCGCCACGACGAACGATCCACCGTCGGCGATGGTGTGATCGGCGGTGGCATCGCCGTCAACGTCGAAGCCGAAATCGCCGGCTGCACCAGCGGGGTCGGTCTGTTTGACCACGGTGATCGTCGGCAGGCGATGGTTGGTGATCACACAGGTCGTGGTGGAGTTGGCAGTGATCACCGCGTTCGCGGCAGCTCCATCATTGTTGTCACAGACCACACTCTCGGTTGCCCACGGAGAGGCCGGAGCATCTTCGGCAACCGTGTAGGTGCCCTCGAGAACGTTGATCCACGTCTCCGAGTCATCGTCGTTCACGAGTTGGTAGTCGCCGCCGGAGGCTTCGGCGCCAAGTGCAGGCAAGACGGAATAGCTAAAGTTGCCTGTTCCGCCGTCAGGGATGGTCTGCTTCTGAACCTTGAGCAGGCCACAGTTACTGACACCCAGCTCAGCGGTACCACCGGTGTCCTTCAGCTGGGCACTGAGTGAGTTGCCCGTTGATGTGTAGGCGGTGCCGATGCCTGCGGTCAGGCAGGTGCCAGGCTCGATCAGTCCGTTGGCGCTGAGGTTGACACATCCCTCTCCGAAGAATGCAGGTGACTGCATTGCGGCGTCGAAGGAGCCGGCAGCGAGAGACTGCTCGCTCCAGCTCGTCCCGTCATAGACCAAGACTTCGACAACAGCGGTGGTCTGGCCCGACGTTGACAGTCGGAGGGCGAAGTCGCCTTCGTTGAGTTGGCCATCGATCTCGTTGAATTCGAACCAGATCGAACCCGAGCCGTTCTCACTCAAGGTGTTCGACGCGACGCACATCCAGAAGTCGCCATCTCCGTCGACCGAAGCAGCGAAATACGACTGGCAGATGTCGTTTCCTTGGGGGGCCGACTGAATAGCGACATCGCGCGGTCTCGGCGCGTCGGAGAACTTGGAGGCGTTCCCGCTTTGTTCGAAGATATCGTCGTCCGCGTTGTTGTCGCAGTTGATCGTCTCGAAGTTGTCGCAGTCGTAGCCCGCGTCGACGGTTTCGCTTGCCGCTGTCGAGTTCATATCGTTCTGCACGATGACCGTTGTGTCGCCGTTGGGGTTCTGCCAATCACCGGCGCCGCATGGATCACCATCGATGACAATCGGGGGTGTCGTACCAGCGGAGGCTGGGCTGGCCAGCACCGTAGTAGCTCCTAGAAATGAGGCTACGAGGATGAAAGCGGCCAGCACAGACCGCCTCCTCCCGCCCCTACGCGGTAAAGGAACGTCTCTTCGCATTTTTTTCGCCTTTGTGTCGTCACCAAATGAGCGGCCGGTTGAAGACGATCAACAGGCGACAGATAACTGCCACCTCAACTATTGTTTTCGCCCGGTGCCCCTCTATCGACTCAAGCGCATCTAGCAACGCCGCCCAAGCTGGACAAGATTAGGCATGCTTGTATCAGCTATGTCAACTCGTTCGTAAAATAAAATTGGGGAAAGTGTCCGACCGATCGATCAGCGAAATCGATTCTCGGTACAACCCGATCCCATGTCCGCAGTCAAAATTACAACGAAGGTTGCCCAACCGAGATGCACTCCGCAATCGTTCGTCGATGCAGCCGGTGGCCTCCTCCACCGCTACCTTTTCCGTAATGATCGGCTCGGTAGCGAGGGACGTCACCTCCGGTGAAGTAAACCATCGCAGGGCGGTGTGGCACGCCCTGGTGGCCTACGTCGGCGACACCGTGGCCGCCCAGCACATGCTTGCGGATGTTCTGGCCGAGGATGAGCGACTCGGCAAGGTTGCTCCCACGCCTGATCGCTGGGCCCGGCTCTTCGCCATGGGCCGCTACCGCTCACCGTCCCAGCTTGAATCAACCGTCGAGTTGCTGGTCTCGACCGATGACAGTGAGTTGTTCGGCAGCACGATCGCCGGTCTTTCCAGGCTGCTGACCTCGCTTGGCGCCCTGCCCGCTGAGCAACGGATGGCGGTCATTGGCAAACATGTTTGCGCCCTTGTCGGTTCGGATTTGGCCACAATGCTCACCGTGTCGGAGCCGGAAGCCGTCGGACTGCTCGGGGCTGCGGAGGCCGCGTTGGCCGACCTGGCCAAGCCCGGTGGCCCGGGGAGACTCCGCGAGTCTGCATCAAGGACCACGGCGCGGCGGTTTACGGCCCTCGAACGCTTGCCATTGCCCGATGCGGTGGATCAGCGGGCGGAGCCGGAGCAACCAGCCCGCCGTCACGTCGACCCCTCGACGGCGTTGACAGCCGTCCTCGTCGGTTCGGCTGGCATTGTCGGACTGCTGCTGGTGGCCGGGAACTCCGGGCTGGCGATTGACCGAACGGAGGAGCGAACTGCAACGACGACGGCCACATCTGCTGCAGTGACATCGGTTACATCGATCGGCTCGGCTTCAGGCTCGGAAACCGATCAACGGGAGCTGCAAGCAGAATTGCAGTCGGCGTTGCGGGGGTCGGATCACAGCCGACAGATCTCCGTCTCCGCTGAAGGGGAGGTAGTTCGGCAGGATTTGCAGTCGGGCGAGGAGATCTGGCGTACGGCGCCGCTGGGTGAAATCGAGCTTGAGAGCGTCGATTTGAACACGGTCACGATCCGCAAGGGCACGGTGCTGCTGCGGCTCAGCCTGACCGACGGCACCTTTCTTCCGCCCTAGACCTATACGCTTAGTACGTACAAGTGCAGAGTCCTGCCCGTTGTCTCGAGGAATAATGACCGACAGTTCGGGCTCAGCCCAAGAATCAGACCAGTCCCGCGCCACCACCAACGATGTGGCGGCCACAAAGTCCCGGAGTGATCTGCGCAACGTAGCCATTGTGGCCCACGTCGACCATGGCAAGACCACGCTGGTTGACGCCATGCTGCGCCAGACCGGCGCTTTCCGTGCTCACCAGGAAGTAACCGAGCGGGTCATGGACTCCGGTGACCTGGAGCGGGAAAAGGGCATCACCATCCTGGCCAAGAACACGTCGGTCAACTGGTCCGGGACCACCATCAACGTTGTTGACACCCCGGGCCACGCCGACTTCGGCGGCGAGGTGGAGCGGGCGCTGACGATGGTCGACGGAGTGGTGCTCTTGGTCGACGCGGCCGAGGGGCCGCTGCCTCAGACACGCTTCGTGCTTCGCAAGGCGCTGGCCCGGGACCTCCCGGTCATCCTGGTCATCAACAAGATCGACCGTCCTGACGCCCGCATCGACGAAGTGGTCAACGAGGTCTACGAGCTCTTCTTGGATATCGACGCCAAGGATCATCAGATCGAGTTCCCCATCGTCTACTGCGCAGCCCGAGATGGCTGGGCCTCGCTCGATTCCACGACGCCGGGCACCGATCTCGAGCCGCTGTTCAAGCTGCTGGTCGAACACATCCCGGCCCCGGCCTACGAAGAAGGCCACCCGCTTCAGGCCTGGGTCACCAACATCGATGCCGATGCGTACGTCGGCCGCTTGGCACTATGCCGGGTTGTCAACGGCACCCTCAAGAAGGGTCAGTCCGTTTCTTTGAGCCGTGTCGACGGATCGGTTCAGCGGGTCAAGCTGGCCGAGCTCTACCTGACCGAACAGCTGGAACGGGTGCCCGCCGAGTCGGCCGGCCCCGGTGACCTCGTCGCTGTCGCAGGCATCGCCGACATCATGATCGGCGAGACCCTGGTCGACCCCGAAGATCCTCGGCCGCTGCCGGTCATCGAGGTCGATGAACCTGCACTGTCGATGACCATCGGCACCAACAGCTCCCCGCTGGCAGGCAGCGAGGGCGACAAGCTCACCGCCCGGCTGGTCAAGAATCGCATCGATCAGGAACTGGTTGGCAACGTCTCGCTCAAGGTCAACGACCTCGATCGACCTGATGCCTGGGAAGTTCAAGCCCGTGGTGAGCTGCAGCTGGCCATCCTGGTCGAGCAGATGCGGCGTGAAGGCTTTGAGCTGACGGTCGGCAAGCCGCAGGTCGTCGTCAGAGAGATCGACGGCAAGGTCCACGAGCCGGTCGAGCGGGTCACCATCGACGTGCCGGAAGAACATCTCGGAGCAGTCACCCAGCTGCTGGCCACCCGCAAGGGCCGGATGGAAAACATGGTCAATCACGGCACCGGCTGGGTACGCCTGGACTTCCTGGTCCCGGCCAGAGGGCTCATCGGTTTCAGAACCGAGTTCCTGACCGAGACCCGAGGCTCCGGTGTCATCAACCACACCTTCGATGGTTTCGAGCCGTGGTTTGGCGAGCTTCGCACCCGCCGCACGGGCTCGGTTGTTGCAGACCGCATAGGTCCCGTGACCGCCTACGCTCTGCTCGGTCTGCAGGAGCGGGCCGAGATGCTGGTCGCACCGACCACCGGCGTGTACTGCGGCATGATCGTCGGCGAGAACAGCCGGTCCGAGGACATGGACGTCAACGTCTGCAAGGAAAAGCAACTCACCAACCACCGGGCTGCGGCGTCAGACCAGACGGTCAAGCTCACTCCTGCCCGCATTCTCTCGCTTGAACAGGCTCTGGAATTCATCGCCGATGACGAATGTGTCGAGGTGACGCCCGACAGCATCCGGCTCCGCAAGGTGGAGTTGGATCCCATCGTCCGAGCCCGCCGGATAAAAGAGCTGAAGGCCGCTAGCCGCTAGGCTGCTTGCGGAGCTCGATGGTCCGCTGGCGGCACCAGCAATCCCATCGCTCCTGGGACAACCTGCCCGGTCACCACAGCTAGTCCTCAGGGAGCACGTAGGCCGTTGCAGCCGGCTTGAGGGGCCGGGCGTACCACAGCGGCCGCCGGAGGCCCTCGGTCGGTGGTCGGGTCTTTGAGAGCCAGTCCAGATAGGCCTCACGAGACTTGTCGGTATCGACAACGACGTCGCCGTATGCATCGCCGTCCTCGGCCGGGGTGACTCTGACCCGTTGGTGCCAGCACTGCATACCCGAGATCGGGTCGGGCTGGACGCAGAAAGTGGCGTTCTGATGCACGCCGGTGTCGGTCCACCAGATCCGGTTCGTATCGGCATCACCCGCCGGACGATTGGAGGAGTCGTATGGCTCGTTGCCGTGCTGGCGGGTCAGCTTCCACGACGAACCGTCGTTTTCGATGTCGACCTTGCCAGCACCCCAGGAGCGGGCCTCGCCCTCTTCCAGACGCCAGCGGCCCATGTGGTGCGATGCGGCCACAACGCCGGGCCGGATGCCCTCGGTGCGCCACGCGCTGATCACGAAGTGGCCGATCCTGGTGGAGATGCGGACAAGACCGTTCTCCTCGATATTCAACTTTTCGGCATCTTCAGGATGGATCCACAGGGGGTGGCGATGGCTGATCTCATTCAGCCACTTGGAGTTTGCGCTCCTGGTGTGGATCAGCGTCGGGATGCGGAATGTCGGCAACAGGATACGTTCGTTGCCCCCAGTGCCATCGGCAGCGGGCTGCATGTCCATGTCTTCCCAGTGCACGTGGGAGGGAATCCACTTGGGAGTTGCGTACTCCGGCCAGCCCCAGTCGGCCAGGGTTGAGGAGTACAACTCCAGCTTCTTGGACGGGGTCGGGAAACCTTCCTTCACTTCGCCTTCGATATCCACCGCCGGCGAGCTGTCTCCCAGCGGAGCAAGGGTGACATCTGCGAGGTCTTCGAGTTTGCCTGACCACGTACCGGCGGTGCCGGGCTTGCGGAAGACCCCTTCGTCGTCCTTGATGCAGCCGTCGATGGCGGCATCGTCGACCGCACGCTCATAGGGCTCGTACGGATCGGTCGGCACACCAAACGCCGAACGATCTCGCATGTAGTCGAGCGGTGTCTGGCCTGCCTCTTCTGCCGCCTCGGCCAGGCCCGGCACATTCTCGGCGAACATCCGGCCGTAGTACTCGTCCAGGGTGATGGGACTGCCGTCCGCGCCCTCGAACCATTTGCGGATGCCCATCGATCCGTCTGGGTCGATCTTCCACGACAGGTCGATCCAGAACTCGTTCTCTTCGAACACCTCTCCAGGGTTGTGCTCGTGGCTGCGGGTCTGGGGGTCCAGCTCCTGGCCCTGCTTGCGGGCCTTGATTTCGGCGTAGCGGCGGAACACCGACTGGCGGAAGCCGATCCAGCGGCCGGCCTGGGTCTCGTAGCTGTGGACGTCATGGCGTTCGGCGGAAACGCCCATTGGCAGCACATAGTCGGCGAACCATGAGGTCTCCGACCAGGTCGGGGTAAGCGCAACGTGGCAGTTGACCTTGTCCTCGTCCTTGAGGGCTTCCATCCAGGTGAAGCCGTCCGGGTTGGTCCAGATCGGGTTGTAGACCCGGCTGAAATACACGTCGAGCTTGCCCCGACCTTCTTTGAGGAAGTGCGGCAGGAGGATGGACATCTCGTGGTAGCTGAGCGGATATTCCTTCGGCCACTCGAGTTCGTTCCACTTTGTGATGCCGGGGGCGCCGATGGGGGCCGCCGCCTTGAACTTGTTCATGCCGTTACCGGCGGTCCCACCCTTGGTGGCCACCGACCCCGTCAACACGTTCAGGAAGAACAGACAGCGGGCGACCTGCCAGCCGCCCATGTTTCCCGCGCCGGCGGCTCGCCAGTTGTGGGAGGCGAACTTGGTTGGGTGCTGGCCGATCAGCTCGGCTATCTCCCGGATGGTCTCGGCGTCGACGCCGCTCTTCTGCTCGGCCGCTTCCGGGGTGTACTCGGCGTACTCGTCGAGCATGGCCTGGCGAACCGATACCCACTCGACCGGGAGGTCGGGGCGGGTCCGCTGAAGGTAGGTCTCCCAGTTGGTCCAGCGCTTGACGAAGGACTCGTTCCAGTCGCCGGATTCGATGAGCAGACGGGCGATGGCCAGCAGCATGAACGGTTCGGTGCCGGGCCAGGTCGGGAGCCAGAAATCAGCCTTGGCCCCGGTGTTGGACAGCCGAGGGTCGACGCAGATGATCTTGGCCCCGTTTTCCTTGGCCTCCATGATCCGCTGGGCGTGGGGGTTGAAGTAATGACCGGACTCCAGGTGGGCCGAGATCAAGAAGATGACCTTGGCGTTTGCGAAGTCCGAGGAGGGGCGGTCGTGGCCCATCCAGGACTGGTACCCGATGCGGGCGTTTGAGGAACAGATGTTGGTGTGGGAGTTGTGACCGTCAACGCCCCAGGCCTTGAGCACCCGGTCGGTGTAGCCGTCCTCACCGGGCCGACCGACGTGATACATGATCTCGTTGTGGCGGTCCTCGGAGATGGCGGTCCGAATGCGACCGCCGATCTCCTCCAGCGCGGTGTCCCAGCTGATGCGCTCCCATTGCCCGGAGCCACGCTCACCGACGCGGCGCATGGGGAACATGATCCGCTCCGGGTCATACACCTGGTTCAGGGTGGCCGGGCCCTTGGCGCAGTTACGACCGCGGCTGGCCGGGTGCTCCGGGTTGCCTTCGATCTTGGTGATCTCGTCGGTTTCCTGATCGAAGTAGGCCACCAGCCCGCAGCCGGCTTCACAGTTGAAGCAGGTGGTCGGGACCAGCGTGTATTTGCGCTCGATCTTGTCCGGCCAGGCCTTGGCGTCGAGCTCGCTCCAGTCATGCCACTGGTCATGAGGAGGGTAGTTCCGTAGTTCGGTCAGTCTTTCAGACACTCGATGGACTGCCTTTCAAACACTCGATGGGCTGTTCTTCAAACATTCGACGGGGCTCAGTTCTTCAAGACAGGGGTACGGACTGTCCGGCCCGAACGAAGGTGTCCTCGTAGGCGAACATGCCGATCAGGGCGGCCACGCCGGCTATGGCGGCGAGGGCGGTGGCTCCGGAGCCTCCGATGACGAGGGCCACGATGACCAGCAACGCCGGGGCCACGAGCCCGATGGCGATACCCCCGAGCCAGAACTGCTGGGCGTACTGGCCCCTGGTCATGGCATGAACGGCGAGCTCGACGTGACGGCTGCCCTTGGAGACCAGTTCGATACCGATCAGTGCTGCGGTGGCGACGACACCACCGAGCAGGACCCATCGAACCGCGGTTACCTCGGGCACGGCCATGAACACGTCCAAGACAGCGTAGCTCGCTCCCCCGGCGGTGACCGCCTGGGCCAACAGGACCGGCAAAAGCAACGGGGTCTGCCACAGGTCTCGGCCTTCGCACTGTCCGAACAGGAAGGCGGTGTACCCGGCCGTACCGGCTGCGCCCAGAACCGCTGGAATGGCCAGCACCTGGAGCATGGTCTTGGAATCGGCCAGACCGCCGATCCACCACAGCCCACAGACCGCGGCGAAGGCCATCAGGATGTATGCGCCCTTGACCAACCACGATGACCAGTTGCCCTTGGTGATCAGGTAATGGAACCGGCTCGGCTGCTTCAGGTCGGCGATCAACAGCACGCCGGTGACCGCCAGGAAGAAGCCCGCCATCATGGGCGGCACAACACCGACCGCAGCTTGATCCGTGCTGCCCAACAAGACCATGAGGGCGGCCACCAGCATGGTGCCGGCTGCGATGGCCTTGGTTACCAGATAGCCGGAAACCTTTTCCTTCCAGGTCATCTGGTGTGAGGTGGTGTACGCGGTTCTGGCCACCACGCCGTTCTCGTCGGTCGGCTTGGCGCCGAGCGTGACCGGGACGGTCGGATGCTTCGGGCCCTGGCCCCCGTTTGAACCGCCGGTGAGGGTGTCGGCCCAGATCATGCCGTCATTGGCGATGGCGGTCCTGGTCGGGTCGAGCGATGCTTGATCGGCGCCGCGGTAGTAGACCTTGGGTTTGGTGTTCTGCTCAGGTGAGCGGACCGCAACGTCGTCTCGGGCAATGATGCGGCTGATCTGCGAGGTCGGGTCATCCAGGTCACCGATCTTGATGGCCTCGGTTGGACAGACGATCTGACACGACGGCTCAAGGCCGACCTCAAGCCGGTGGTTGCACATATTGCACTTGTGCGCGGTGTTGGTCTCCGGGTTGATGTAGAGCGCGTCGTAGGGGCAGGCGTTCATGCAGGACTTGCAGCCGATGCAGTCATCATCTTGGAAGTCGACGACGCCGTTGTCGGCCCGGAACAGCGCCGAGGTTGGACAGATGGTCATACATGGCGCGTCGTCGCACTGGTTGCAACGCATGACGTTGAACTTGCGGGCGACGTCGGGAAAGGTGCCGGTCTCGATGTACTTGACCCAGGTGCGGTTCACGCCGAGTGGCACATCGTGCTCGCTCTTACAGGCAACGGTGCACGCATGACATCCAATGCAGCTGTCGCTGTCGAGCAGAAAACCCATCCGCGTCATTGGCAACTCCCGTTTGAAGAAAGTCCAAATGTACGGCTATTGGAAGAAGGGGTCAAGAGAACCGTCGCGGAATATGGAAACAAGACACACTGATGTTCCACATTGCGGAATGGCCGCCAACCGGGTGAGTAGTAACGAGCGTACGGGCCGAAAACTAGAGCGTCCGGCGACCCGGGCACAAGGCCCGAGGTGCCGGACAGACTCAGTCTGACCAGACGCGAAGCGTTCCCGCTAGCCGTCGACCTCCGCACACGGACCGTCGTACTCACCGGCGATGAGCTTGGTCACAGTGGACATGGCACTGGCCTTGTCCGAATAGCCCTGGCTTCCATCGGTGGCCACTACCTGTCCGTTCGACGCCTTCACTCGGAAAGCCCACTTGCCATCCTTGCGCTGATACACCTCACCATTGCCTGCCATTGGCACGCTCCCTTTCACTGGACTACCACTATTACAGGCCTGGACTGTAGAACAGTTCGGACCGAAGGTGGTGATCAGCGGGGTTTCGACCCAAACCCGCTCAGGCCGCGTTCGGCCGCAACTCGCTGCGGGACCCGGCGGTCCAGTCGCTGACAAAGCGGAATCGGTCTCCCCGAACGATGGTGGTGCGCCACTCGATCGGCGTGCCATCACGCGAGCCCTGGCGTTCGAGGAAGAACGCGGCATCGCCCTTGCGCAGGTCGAGCAGCGTCCGGTCCGAAGGGCTGGGCACGATGGGCGTCAATCGCTCCTGGCCCTGATTCGGGACCGGGCGCCCAAGCTTTGCCAGCTCGTCATAGAGGGCGGTGTGGCTCCAGTCGACGGTCAAGAGGGGCTCGGCGAGGTCGAACGGCAGCCACGCTCGATCGACGGCCAGCGGCGCTCCGCCAGCCAGACGCAACCGGGCCAGCAGGACAAGCTGGGTGTCCTCATCGACGGAAAGATGGGAGGCGGCAACCGAGTCGGTCACGACCTCGAGTTGCAGCACTTCGCTGGTTTGTTCGACCCCGGCCGACTCCACCGATTGGAACAGGCTGTAGAGGGTGCCGAGGGACTGTTCGAACTCGGCCCGGTTCACCACCGTTCCCCGGCCCCGCTCTCGTTTCAGCAGCCCGGTCTTGTTGAGGTGTCGCACGGCCTCTCGTACCGTGTGCCTGCTGACGTCATAGGCCTCGGTCAGTTCGTGATCGGTGGGAAAGAACCCCTCATCGAACTGGCCCGCTTCGAGGCGGCGCCGAAGTTCGGCCTCCAACTGAGCCCACAACGGCATGGGGCTGTTGCGGTCAAGGGGGGAAACGACTACTTGCCCGGTGGCCGCCGGTTCGTGGTCGATGGTCGTTTCCGATCCCGAGTTGGAGCCAACGGTCTGATCGCCAAGAGACAACGGCAGGTCCTTTCATTCAGACATTACTGACGATAAGTATGGTAGCGGGCCGGAGGCAGGGAATCGGACCTGAAATGGGAAAGGACCGGCCAGGCTTAAAAAATGTTGCTCGTCCTGTCACCAAAACGCGCCGCCTCGCGCTTGAGCAGTTGAGTGCCACAGTACGGCGCTTCGCCGGAAGCGCATCCCATCCGCGGTTAGGGGAAGACAGGGGTGGGGTGCGTGACCGTCGACCGTCCGTCGGGCCTGGGGCGGTTAGCTCCGCATTCGTTCGCCGTGGCGGTCCCAAAGACAGCCGTCGACCAGGATTGCAGGTCGGCGAACGCCCAGGACCTCAATTTCGAAGCCATCGGACTTGGTTTCCAATTCCGAAGGCACGTACCCCATGGCCACCGATGCCTCGCTGTGGTGGGCGTAGCCCCCTGAAGTGACCCAGCCGACGACCTGCCCGTCATGCCACACCGGCTCATCCCCGATGACGTCAACCGCCGGATCGCCGGTCTCCACCGTCCAGGTCAGCAGTCGACGCTCCGGTGACTTGCTGGCGACGAGCGCATCTCGTCCGATGAAGTCCTTGCCCAGTTTTACGAACCGGCCAAGACCAGCCTCGAAGGGGTCATAGATCGGCCGGTACTCCCGGGCCCATGACCCGAAGCTCTTTTCCAGCCGCAGCGAGTTCAACGCAGTCAGCCCGAACAACCGTAGGCCGAGGTCCTCCCCGGCCGAGCGCAAGGTATCGAAGGCCGCACGCTGGTAGCAGGCAGGCATCCAGAACTCATAGCCGAGATCGCCGGTGTAGGTCACCCGACCACACCAGGTTCGCACATACCCCACATCGAGTTCCCTGAAGTCCATGAATCGGAAAGCCTCCGCGGAGACGTCGGTTCCGGTCACTCGGCTAAGCAATTCTCGAGCCTGTGGCCCGGCGATCGACAGGCCGCAGGTCTCCAAGCCCAGACTGCGGTATTGCACCGCAGCGCTGCGGTACTGGACCGCGTCTGCCGGGTCGCCGTCGATCGGCAGCTGCTGATCGAACCAGCGCTCGTGATATCGCTCCGCGATTCCAGAGCCAAACACAATGAAGCGCTCCTGCTCACCGATGTTCTGGGTCGCCCCGCCGGTCGCGGTGCTCACCGGACCCTCCGGACACCCGGCCGTGGCTCCCAGGCAGGCAACCGTCATATCGCCGATCAGTTTGCCATTCTCGTTGGTCATCGGTGCCAGTGCCATCCGGCCCGGTCTCGGCACGGTATTGGTGAACAGTCGATCGAGGTAGGCCCTGGCACCCGGTCCGGTGAACAGGAACTTGGAGAAGCCGGTGGTCTCCATCAGACCAACCGATGAACGGACCGCCCGCACTTCTTCGCGGACCGGTTCCCAGGCGTTCGAGCGGCCGAAGGTCACGTCCTCGATGGGTTCCAGCCCCCGCCGCTGGAACCACAGCGCCGCCTCGAGGCCGAAGCCGTCTCCCCAGACTGCATTCTCGGCCATCAGACGATCGTGGATCGGCGATGTCCGCAAGGGCCGCCCGGCCGGCAGAACCTCGTTTGGGAATTGGATCCGGAACCGGCGCGAGTAGGTCTCGCGAACCTTGGCGTTGGTATAGCCGAGCGTTGCGTAGTCGCCGAACCGGGACACGTCCATTCCCCAAACGTCAAAACCGGGATCACCCTCGGTCATCCAGTTGGCCAAGGCCAGCCCAACACCCCCACCCTGGGACAGGCCGGCCATGACCGCGCAGGCGCTCCAGAACCCGGGCAGTCCGCGGACCGGTCCAAGCAGCGGGTTGCCGTCGGGGGCGAAGGTGAAGGGACCGTTGATCACCTGTTTGATGCCAGCCTCGGCAAAGACCGGGAAGTGCTTGAACCCGACGTCGAGCGATTCGGCAATGCGGTCGAGATCGGGGTCGAGCAGTTTCATGCCGAAGTCCCAGGCGGTCTGGCGCGGTGACCACGGTTTGCCGTTGCGCTCATAGGTGCCGAGTAGAAGCCCGTCACCCTCCTGTCGCATGTAGATCTCGCCGCCGAAGTCGATGCAATGCAGGACCTCACCGTGCTCCACGTTGTAGTCCGCCACCGCTGGGATGTCTTCGGTCAGCAGATACATGTGCTCCATAGCCAGCAGCGGCAACTCCAGACCGACCATCCGCCCCACCTCTCTGGCCCACAGCCCACCGGCGTTGACCACGTGATCACACTCGATGAAGCCACTGACCGCGGCAGATTCAGATTCACTGCCGGTGCCGGAATCATCACCCGAGCCGCCGGTCGATTGCCCGCGGCCGGTGCGGGTGTCGTAGACCTCTATTCGATAGCGGCCGGTGCCCTCGACCCTGGTGATGCTCCTGGCCCACGAGTGGCGGTAGATCTTCGCACCATTATTGCGGGCGCAGGTGGCGTAGGCGTTGGTAACCCCGGACGGATCAACGTGGCCCTCGTGGGCGTCATACATGGCACCGACGAAGTACTCCTCTTCGAGCAGCGGCATGAGACGCTTGGCTTCAGCCACGGAGATCAGCTCCGTCTCCATACCGAGGTAGCGACCTCGGGCGTGGGCCATGCGGAGCCAGTCCATACGCTCCTCGGTGTCGGCCAGCATCACTCCGCCGGTGAGGTGAATGCCGCAGTCTCGACCGGAGGCCTGTTCTATCTCTTTGTAAAGCTCGATCGTGTACTGCTGGAGTTTGGCCACGTTGGGGTCGCCGTTCAGGGTGTGCATGCCACCGGCGGAGTGCCAGGTCGACCCCGCGGTCAGCTCGGCCCGCTCCAGGAGTACGACGTCGGTCCACCCGTTCTTTGTGAGGTGGTACAACACGCTGGCGCCGACGACGCCTCCGCCGATCACCACAACCTGAGCACTGGTCTTCATCTGTCGGTTCGCCTCTGTTCAGTCATTTCCAGCGATGCATTCGGTAGCGACCTTAGTAGTCGGTTGGGACACCGCCTGCCGCCACCCGCCGAGCCACATAGTCGTCGAGTTCGTCCCGAATGTCATCGGCCATCGGCGGGGGCCGGTATTCGGCCAACATCGCAGACGCCAGTTCCGACCATCTGCAGCAGATCCGCGTCCAACACCATCTTCTCGAACGAGGCACGGAGGCCCCCTCCAACCAACCCGCCCCCTTGGAAGACCGGATTGGCCCCGCCCATGCCCCCTCCCCAGAGCGAGAACACCGACTCATATCCTGACTGGGCGTCCACCGCATTCGCCGCGTTCACGTTGAATGACCGGTACGGCAGCCCATAGCGGCGGGCCAGCCGCCCGCCGATCATCGCCGACTGGATGAACTCCGGCGTACCGAATGCCGGCGACCCGGACCGCATGTCGACGTTCGAGGTGAAGCCGCCCTATATCACCCGAGCCCCTCGCCGAACGACCTGGCTGAAGGCGATGGTGGCCAGCGCCTCGGCGTTTTGCTAGGTGACCGCCCAGGCAATGGTCACTGAAGCCATGGCCCCGGCCAGGGTGAACGGGGTGACGATGCAGACCTGATTCCAAGCCGAATATTCGATGATGTCCTGGGCCATTGGGCCGTCAGGCGCAACGGAGGTGAGGTGTTGATCACCGTTGTGATCGATGGCTCGGTGACCAGCTGTTGCGAACTCATGCCCCGGGCGACAATCTCGAATGGGCCCGAGATCCCATCAATCTCGAATGGGGCCGGAGGTCCCGTCAGTTTCACAGTCAGATCCCTGGCCGCAGTCCCCCGGCAACAATGTCTGCCCACTGCTCCGGGTCGTGGCCGAACAGCAGCGTCGCTCCGTCGGCCTGTTCGGCGGCCATCCGGCGGACCGAGGCCAGCTGCCGTTCCCGGTCGTGTCCACGAGGCGGGAGATGTTCATGGGTCAGGGTTCGGCGCACATAACAGCAGTCCCCGCAGATCATGTAGGTGTGCGAATCGGTGCGAACCCGGACCGACTGATGCCCGGCGGTGTGGCCGTCGGTCAGCAGACAGGTCACCGTCCCATCGCCAAACAGGTCATGGTCGCCGTTCACCTCTTGGCGGTCGTGGCCGAGGTTCACATCGTCGGGGTTGTAGGCGCCTCCGGTGATCAGCTGCTCATTTCCAAGCTCGATCCACTCGCGCTCCTGGACCACCACACGAGCGTTCGGCAATTCCGCCAGGCCTCCGGTGTGATCGAAGTGGAGATGGGTCAGCACCACGATGTCCACCTGGGCCGGGTCAAAGCCTGCGGCCTGCAGCGCCGGGCCAACCGAGCCAGAACCGTCGGACGGCAGACCGATGCGAAAGATGCCGGCCAGGGGCCCCAGCCGTTCATCGGAGGTAGCCAGACTGGGATGCAGGCCGGTGTCGACGACCACCAGCCCGTCTGGGTGCTCGATAATGAATATCGGCACCGGGTACGTGAAGTCGCCTTCCTCGCCCTCCAGGAAGCCGCCGTACGGCGAGGTCATCGTTCCGGTGGCCAGCGGGTGTAGCTGAATCGCCGGAGCACCGAATGAGCCGGCGGAAGACCCTGAAGCTGCTGCTGACATGATCCGACGGTACCAGGGCCGGTGGAGCCCGAACTTGCGATACTGAGCTGTCAAGCCTGGCGAGTTAGTAGACGATCTATCCCAGGGGGCGTGGGTCCGCCTGATGGGTACGCGTCGAAAAAACTTGGATTTCTCTTCGAGGATGACCGGCACACAACTCCGACCAGTGGAAGTTCCATCATGCCAGCCAATCCGTTGTCGTTACGCGAACGCGAAGAGATCCGAACTGGAATCGCGAAGGGCGAGCTCAAGCTGCGGTGCGTCGTGGCCGTGCAAAGACTCGAGTATTTGATCAAGACCCCGGAGCTCGCTGCCCACGTCACACGACGTCTCGAAGCGAAAGACTCGCCGATGACAATCACAGTGGAACTCGCGAACGGCGTGTACCCCGACATCGACAGGACCGTCAGCCACGAGACAATCTACATCGCGGTCTATGATCCGCATCGCTGCCTTCCACGAGGTCTCTATAAGCGCCTACACCGGCGCCGTAGTCTCCGTCGTTCTCGTCGTGACCGGCGCTCTCAGCAGCGGTGGCGCCACAAGATGCAATCGATTTCAACCCGACCCGCGATCGCCAGTGAGCGTCACGAAGTCGGGCATTTCGAAGGCGACCTGATCCTCGGGAGGGAAACCACCTGGGACCAAGGTGGCGAGACGGGCCTATGACGCCATACTCGCTGACCGCTGCGGTATCGACGTCTACTTCGCCGATGCCCAATCGCCGTGGCAACGCCAAACACATAGACGATCGAGCTGCCGCCGATGACCACTTGAACCCCTCGGGTTGCATGTCGAACATTTGTTCGCTATAGTCCTGGGTACCTGCTGGCGGATGTTGTTTCCACTTTGCAGCCCTTCGAGGCTATGGCCTCCCCCTATCAATGTTTGTTTGCATGTATCGGGGTTTGTGGTTGTGTCAGGTAGTTCCGAAACACCAGAGATTGTTGCTGCGGCGTTGGCCGAGTTGGCGTCGTTGACGGCTGGTCTTGATGTGTCCGGCTTCGATGAGCGCAGCCTGACCGGTTTGTTGTCTCACGTGCGGACCACGCAACGCTGCCTCGATGGCCTGGTCATACGCATCTGTACGCGATGCACCCAGCTGGCATCGAAAGGCCGCTCCGCTCCGGCTGAGGATGTGATGCGCTGCGGTGGCGCGGTCGGGTCCAGACAGGCCAAGCGTGAGGCGGCCAGGGCTGAGGCGGCGTCAAAGATCGACGGACTGGGTGACGCCGTGTCTGTTGGCGCGGTTTCTGGTGAGCATGTTGATTCGATTGCCCGCCATAGCGCCAAGCTCGACGATGAACAGCGGGCGGAAGTTGATTTCGCCGAGCTCATCACAAAAGCGAAAGAGCTTCCGGTTGAGACGTTCGACCGGCTGGTCAAGCGCCATGTCGAGGCCGTTGTGGCCGATCACGGGCTCAGTGACACCAAAGCCAAACAAGCAGCATCAGAGTTCCGGCACTGGTTCGACCCATCCACGGACATGGGCCGCTTCAGCGGGTCGCTTGACCCCGAACGATACGAAGCGCTGACCGGCGCGATCGAACAACACATGACCGCTATAGCGTCGCATGGCTCCGAGCCCGTGGTGAAGAACCGCAACCTCGCAGCCCAAGCACTCGTCGAGCTGGTCACCTCGGTTGGTGGGCGTGACAGCCGCAGCCGGCTGCCGTACGTGACCGTCATTGTCGATCGCGACACCGTCGTTCACGGGCCGCGTGACGAATCGGTTCGCCAAACCGAACAGGGCCACGACGTGGCACCGGAAACCGTCGCCAGGTTGTGCTGTGACGCTGTTGTTCGGCGGGTCACTCTCGACCGGGCCGGCGTGCCGGTCAATGTTGGCCGTAAATACCGGACCGCGACCGATGCCCAATGGGCGGCCATCAAAACCATGCACACAAGTTGTGCTTGGGATGGCTGTGACGCACCGATCACCTGGTGCCAAGCCCACCACATCCGAGAATGGGAACACGGCGGGCCAACCGATCTCGACAACCTCGTGCCCTTGTGCAACCAACACCACCACCGAGTCCACGAGGGTAAATGGCACATCAAGCTCCTTCCGGACAGGACGCTCAAGATCTTCAAGCCCGACGGCACCCACCGCACAACCGTCCCAACCCCAATGCGATGCTGAACAGAGAGCGAACGCGCCCCAGAAAAACGCGGGCCATCTGTCAGTCGGAGCTCAAGTTGAGAACTGCAATTGTCGCCGGCTGTGTCGACGACGGTCAGACCCAACCCCACTGCGATGCTGAGGAGAAACCGTCCTGGCCCATCCGAGACTCACCGACCAACATCCACCGGAAAAGATCATCTATTGTTGGGCTTGGCGACGCAAACGGGTGAGGGATGCGGGATGAGGGGAACGGGTCGAGCGTTGGCGGGACGATCGATCGTTTTGTTGCTGGCCTGTGGACTGCTGGCCGCCGGGTGCTCGCTGGCCGGCCAGGACGGCGACTCCCAACAGGACGCAACCGCGGGACCGCCGGCCACGATCGGCTCAAGTGAAACCCAGTCCGGTTCAAGCTCAGGCGACGAGTCCGGGCAGATCCAAACCCTGTCCGGGGATCCGTCGGAGATCTGGACCAGGCATGACCCGCCAGCTTTTCTCCCCGACGGTCCGCAGAGCCAATTCGCGGGAGTGCTGGCCCCTGACGATGCCGCCGGGTGGACCGTCGTCGGTTCCATCTTCAACTTCGAGACCAGGCAAGCAATAGCGGCGACCTGGCATACAGATGATCCGACATCGAGCAGCTGGACCAGGGCAGACGTTGCTCCCACCGGCGACGGCGACGAGACGATGATCGACATCGCCAGGCTCGGAAGGCTGGAGGTAGCCGTCGGGTCGAGGGGGGAAGTCGGCGAACTGCAACCCGCGGTATGGAGCAGGACCGCTGGCGGGCCCTGGGTGTCATTCAACTCCGACCAGCTCCTCTCCGAGGACTCCGAGTACATACACAGCCTTGCCGTCCACACCGATCAGAAGGCGGTCATGGCCGTTGGCGCTTCGGACACAGCAGACGGCATCCTGGTTCCGACGCTGTGGCGGAGCAACGACGGGCGTTCCTGGAGTCGCTCATCCACACCGGGGTTTGCCACCGACGGCTCGGAAACGGTCAGCGCCATCGCCGCCGGGCCCGAACGCTGGGTCATGGTCGGCAGGCGCAACCTGACAAACGGTTCCTATGTGCCAACGATCTGGCACAGCGCCGACGGCGATCGCTGGACCAAGGTCGAACTTCCGCTTGACGATGATGACGTTCTCGGTGCGGCAAACGCGGTGGTGTGGGCCGAGGGCCAGTTCGTCGTCGTCGGCGAGATCACCACCGATCTGGCCTCGCAACCGCGGTCCTGGATTTCATCCAACGGAGAAGAATGGAGCGAGCCAAGCTCCGACTTCGAGACGAACCTTAACGGTCGGGTGACCAGCGAGGGTTTCGGTGCTACCACCGTCTCGGCGGCGGGAGGCCGACTGGTGTCGGCCACCGATATTGGCTTCGTGCAGCAGATCTGGGAGTCCACCAATGGGCTGTCATGGACGCCCGTTGGCGACATCTGGCAGTTGCGGAGCAACGGCGTCGGTACCCGAGCACTGGCAGTCACCGCCGATGAGCTTCTGTTGGCAACCGACGACCAAGCGCTGCTGCACTTCGGCAGGGCCTGGCAGGTCAGCTCAGCCGACGACGATGTCGCCCCCAATCCTGGCGAGACACCGTTTGTCGCTCAGGTCACGGCCACCGATGACGGGTTCGTTGCCGTCGGTGGATTCCGGCGCTCGTCACCGACCGAAGGCACATGGCTCGAGGGACGATCATGGTTCTCTCCTGATGGCATCGGTTGGGCCGAAATACAGCCGCTTTCTCGTAGCAGCTGGGGTGAGCTCACCGCGGTGACCAACGTCGACGGTGACGCGGTGGCCGTTGGCGGTCAGACCATCCGGGACGCGGAGGCCAAGGAGGAGTCCCCGCAGTCGATGATGTGGGAACGCTCCGACTCGCAGTGGCAGGTCCGAGATGATTCCGCCTTGGCCGCTCCCGGTTTGGGCCGGGTATTCCTGTTGGCCGCGGGATCCGCCGGGTCCGATCTGGTCGCCGGGGGTTGGTACTTTCCGAACGATTTCCCGGCGGCCGACGCCTACCTGCTGGCCTCGACCGATGGCGGCGAACTGGAACCGATCGACACCGGCTACGACGGCACCGCCGACGAAAGTGTCGACGTCATCTGCGACGACGGTGTCGACACCGTCGTCGCGCTCATTCGGATCACTGACATCACAACCCGATTCGCAGCCCTGGTGCGAGCTGGCAGCGGTGAGTGGACCGATGCCGAGTCGACCGACGGCAGCTTCGACTCTGCACCCCTTGTCCGGATAAACGCCTGCAGCTATGGAGACGGGCGGTTCCTGGCCGGGGGCTGGTCCAGCCAGGACCGAGTGGGGACCGACATCGCCCTGTGGGAGTCGGTCGACGGCAGTCAGTGGTCGGCGGTCGACGGGCCACCGGAGTTCACCTCCGAGGCCGACCAGTGGATTGCGTCGGTGACCGCAACCGACGCCGGATTCCTGGTTGCCGGCGTCGACACAGCAAGCGGATTGTCACGACCGGTGATCTGGTACGGCGACGGCGACAGCTGGCTGCCAGTACCTTTTGGGGACGATGCAGCGGGAATGAGCGTTCCTACCGTCGCGGTGAGAGACGATCTCGTGGTGGTCACAGGAGCGGTGGACGGTGCTCCTCGCACCTTCACCACATCGCTTGACCTGCTTATCGCCGCGGCCAGCGGGTGATTCCGGGTTCTACCCGCCACATCGAGTACCTCAACCCAACACCTCAACCCAACACCTCAACCCAATACGTCGTCGACGAGGAGTTTGATGTACTCCTCCTCCGATCGACCAAGCAGTTCCCTGATCACATACTCGTTGTGTTCGCCCATCATCGGGGATCGGATCAAGCGGTGATCAGCACCGCGCCACTGGGCTGCCTCTCGATCGATAGGGACGTGGATCGCCGGGTCAACCGGTTGGTGCACGATCTGATAGTGGTGGCGTAGCTGCGGGTCCCGTTCGTAGGTGTCGGCCAAGTGCTCGACCGGTGCGGCGGCAATCCCGACCGACTGGCAGTCCCGGGCGCAGTCCCATTTATCGCTGGTAGCGGTCCAGGCCGAGATCTCCTCGTCCAACGCATCCTCATGCCGCTTGCGTTCGCCATGGGTGGCAAACCGCTCATCTTCGGCCAGATCCGGACGGCTCATCAACACACAGAGTTGGCGCCACTGCTCATCATCGGCCACCGCGATGGCCACCCATTCGTCTTCGCTGTGGTCCGATCCGGTCGAAGGGTAAATCCCGTGGGGGCAGTAATTGGGGTCCCGGTTGGCTCGCCGGGCCGGCTGGACCCCGGATGTCGCATAGTGCATCCATTCCACGCCGAGCAACGACACGATGCCAGACAGCTGAGCCAGATGCAGTTCCTGCCCCGTACCGGTCCGGTCCCGCTGCCGCAGCGCCGACAAAACGGTGGCGGTCAACAGATGTGGGGAGGTGAAGTCGGGGTACGGCACACCGATCCCCCGGGGCCGTTCAGCGTCGAAGCCGGTCAACATGTTGAACCCGGAGGCGGCCATCAAAATATTGCCCATACTGGAGCGGACGGCCCACGGACCCTTTCGATGAGCACCAGGCATGTTCAACAGCACGACGTCTGACTTGAGGCTGGTCAGCACGTCGTATCCAAGACCCATTCGATCCATGGCTCCGGGCCGGAAGTTGTTGACCACCACGTCCGCGGTTGCGATCAGCTCTCTGATGACCGCCAAGCCGTCATCGGTTGTGAGGTCGATGGCCAGTGACTTCTTGCCTGCGTTGACACTGTTGAACAAGCCACCGAGGTCGGGGTCGGGCTTTCCCGCAGGGCCGATCTGGGCTCGCATGGAGTCTGGCTTCTTTGTGGACTCAACCCGGATGACCTCGGCCCCGAAGCTGGCTAACAGCCTGGTACCGATGGGGGCGGCCAAAACCCAACCGAAGTCGACGACTCGAGTACCCTCCAGCGCCCTGGCCGGGTCGGCGGCCGCAAGCAGTGTACCTGCCGCAAGCGGTGGCTTCGCAGCGGGTAGATCGTCAACCAGCGACTGATGTTCGCCGAGGGTGGGGGCTCGGTTGATGGTCACGCCGTCGGCCATGGCGTCGACCGGTGAGCGAACGAAGCCGAGTTTTCGGCCGAGGGGTTCATGCTCGACGGTGAGAAACTGTTCGTTGACCAGGAACTGCTCGTGGCCGGCCATATCTTCGAATCCCAGCACCGGCAGGCAGACCATGTCGGCCTCCAGAGCACCGGCCGCGAACTCGTCTCGGCCGAGGGTCGCGGCCAGCGCCAGTGTGGCGGCGGCAACCGGGTTGTCCTTTCTCGGTGCGCTGAGCAGCGACCATTCCCAGTCGGCGGAGGTCATGCTGTGCTCGATGGGAACCCGGTCGCACCAGGCCAGGAAGGCATCGAAGCGATCGGGACGGACGAGCAGGCCAACGTATCCACCATCGGCGCACCTCAGGGCGTTTGACAGACCTGGCCTCCGAGGGACCCGCTGGTGCCAGGTCCAGATCGACGGCGTTGCGGTCTGCATCACCGTCATGACCGTTGCCTCCTGGAGGGAGACGTCAACGTGCACGCCGGGTCGGTCGGGGTTTCGCCAGCGGCTGGTCAGGGCGACGACCGCACCGGAGACCGCGGTCAAACCGGCCATGGCGTATGAGGGGTCGGCACCGCCCTGTACCGGCCTGGATCGTGGCTCACCGGAGACCCAGATCAGGCCGCCGGAGGCGCCGGAGGTGAGGTCGTTTGCTACGCGGTCGCGCCACTCGCCATCGAGGCCGTAGGGGGTGATGGAGACCTGGACCAGGCCGGGGTTGACGGCTCGGAGATCATCGTGGCCAAGGCCAAGACCGTCCAGCCTCCCCGGTTGTTCAGTGTCGATCACCGCATCGGCAGTTGCCACCAGCTTGAGGAAACGCTCCCCGTCGGCACGGGCGTCGAGGTCCAGCGTCACCGAGCATTTGTTGGCATTGAGGTAGAGATGAGCGACGGAGTGGTCCTGGCCCGGCTGGTCATCGAGGAACGGGGCCAGGTTGCGGATCGAGTTTCCGGTCGGCGGCTCGACGAGAATCACCTCGGCCCCAAGGTCGGCCAGGATGCGCCCGGCCAGCGCGCCAGACCGGTCGGCCAGATCGAGGATGCGGGTTCCTGCCAGTGCACCGCTCATGAGATCGGGAGCGGGATGGTGACGGTGCCCACCATGGCCACCGGGCCACCGGCCAGACCGATGTTGAGGTCCACGTTGAGATCGACGACGACACGGTCGGCTTCTACGGCGCTGACAATGGCCGATGGCACGACGGCGGCCTCGGCCTCGGTCGGCGCCTTCCACCGAACATCGAACTTGGCGCCGTGGCTCAGGACTTGCGGGCCCCACTCCTGCAGCAGTGGCTCGATGGCGAAGGCCAGCACATGGGATCCGCCGGCGATGGGCTTTGCCAGGCCGGCCTTCCGGGCCTCGTCTACATCGCTGTGAATGGGATTGTCGGGCTGGGCCGTATCACGGGCTGCCATCATGGCCAGGGTGATGATCAGCTCCTGGCCGCCCATGTGTTGGCCGACCGTCACCGCCCTCAGTTTGTCGAGATGGGGGTTGGCCGCCGCCGCCTCCCAGTCGGGGACGGGAGCCGGGGTTTCGTCAAGCGGAAGTCCTTCGACGCCATCACTGGTAGCGGGATCGGGCTTATAGGACAGGAGCCCCGTGGTCAGGTTGGATGAAACCGGCCGTCCTTCGCTGTCGTGGCATCTGGCCAGGTTTGTGCCATAGCTGCGGCCCTTCTTCACGTAGCGCCCGGTCGACTCCCCGCTGACCTCAAAGACATCGGTCCTGCTCAGAGGCCGGAAGATCGTGAACTGCTCCCGGACCCACACCCCGCCGGCAATCGGGTTGGCCTTTTTCGGCTTGGATTCCTCGGTCGTCGGCTTGCGGGGTTGGCGAGCCAACAGGAACAGGGTCATGCCGGTAATCAGATCAGGCTGCACCAACCCGGCCGCAACAATGGCTCTAGTAGCCGGGCCGTGAACACCCATACCGTCGGCCGCGCCGTCGATTCGGGCCGCCGAGAATGGACCTTGGACCGGATGCAGCGCTTGAGGCCAGTTGTTGGTCATCGCACGTACGTTATGCCATGGCGGCGACCTGATTCGATTCGGTCGGCGGTCCCCAACGCGGAGCCGACTCAAATTCGTATCGGATCGCTACGCTCGGGCGGATTCGTAAGGGTGAAAGCCAGCGCCGCTATCGGTATCGCCAGGAGCACCAGGTTGGCCGACTGATAACTGCCGAGCCGCTCCTGGACCAACGCCAGTGTCACCGGACCGATGGCGGAACCGGCGACTCCGGTCACCGTCATTACCCCCTGGATCGAGCCGATGTGATCGGTTCCGAAGTAGCCGGGAAGCATGGTGCTCAGCGCTGCCCGCCCGGCGCCGCCGGTTGCGCCGAGGGAAACGGCATAGACGAAGACGATGAGGCCGGGCTGCATCGCCGCTCCCAGGAGGTGGACCGCGATGAGCATGACGATGGCAAGGGCCGGAACAAAACGGATTCCGACCCGGTCGATCACATAACCGACGCCGATCCCGCTGATCGACGATCCTACGATCTGGGGCAGGAACATGGCCGCGGCCTCGCCGGAGCTGAGGCCGGCCTCGCTGAGCAGGTCGATCTGGTGGAAGTTGAGCCCGGTTATGAGCATGCCGGAGACGGTGCTGACGGCTGCAAGAATCCAGAAGTGTCGGGTTCGGACGGCTTCACCGCGTGTATAGGACCGGGCAGGCCGGCCCTCCGCAAGGCTGCCGTGGCGACTCGCTTCGCTCGGCTCTTCGGCTCGGCCATCAGAAGATCGAACACCCGGGGATTGACCATCGGGAAACTGGCCGACATCCGCTGGTCGATCGATCAGTCCGAATCGAGCCAGGGGGACAACGGTGACGAGGATGAATATCGCAGCGATCAACCATGCGGCACGCCAGTGTGTGGCCGAGATCACGGCGTCGAGAACCAGGGGGACGGCGACGATCCCGGCACCGGCGACGGTGGCCAGGATGCCCATGGCGATTCCCCGGCGACGTTCGAACCACAGTGAGACGGCCACGGTCGGAACCATCGACAGCGCACCTTGGCCCATCATGCGTATGCCGCCGAAGCCGATGGCCAGCCACACGATGTTCTGGACGCTGGCCATGTTGACCAGGGCGATGGCGAAGGCCACACCGACCACGGTTTGGGCCAACCTGATGCCATTACGGTCGACGAAGCGACCGAAGAACGGCATCGCCGTTGCACCGGTCAGGGTCCCGATGAGATAGGCGGTGCTGACCGCGGATCGACTGACCCCGAGGGCCTCGACGATTGGGTCGATGAAGACCGAAACACCGATGGTTTGGCCGGGGCCGGTCAATATGGCGGTCATCACCGCGACGGCCAGAATGCGCCAGCCGTGGAAGCGATTCGACGGTGCCAGGGGTTCGAATTGGGCTCCGTTGCCCGAGCCGACCCCAACGGGCACAGTTGTGGCGGAAGTATCCGGTGTCACCGATTCAGGCTAGGAGGGCCGAAGCCGGTCGGGATGAAATCAGCAGACGAGCGGAAGTACCCGGCGTTCCCTAGGGTTGCATGTTGATGGGCTATCCGTTGATTGAACCTCGGTTACTGGGGCGCGTTGACTCAAACGTCGTTTATTGATGGCTCATTGATAGGGAGCGATGCATGACGGCGAGTTCTGAGTCTTTGCCCCGAGCGGCGGCCGGTTCTCCTGCCGCCGGCCGGGCCCGGTTGAGTTGGATGCTCTCCGCCGGCGCAACGGTGATCTGGGCCGTTGCGGTTGTGGCCTGGGACCTGGAGCAGCGGGTTATCGAGAACTGGGAGTCGGCGTTGACGATGCTGTTCGGCAGCTTCCTGGCGGGCTCTTCCCCCGAGGGTGGGGGCGCGGTCGCCTTCCCCGTTTTCACCAAGATTTTGGAGGTTCCCGGTCCGGTGGCTCGCACGTTCGGGCTGTGCATTCAGGCGGTGGGAATGACGGTGGCGGCGGCAAGCATTCTGATGTCGGGACGACCGTTTCATCGGCGGGCGGTGGTGGTCGGATCAGCCGCAGCAATCATCGGGTTCGGGCTGGCCATTACGCTCGGAGGCCAGGCGGATCAGATTTTCTGGCCGCCGTCGATCGGTAGTGCATGGGTCAAGGCGACGTTCAGCATCGTGCTGGCTACAACGTCGATCATGATGATCAATCATCTGCGTCATGGTGATCATGAGGGTTTGCCGTTGCCCTGGAATCGCCGGCTCGATGTCGGTCTTGTCCTTGTGGCCGCGGTCGGCGGTGGCCTGGCCAGCCTGACCGGAACCGGAGCCAATATCTTGGTGTTTCTGTTCCTCGTGGCCGTGGCCGATGTGTTGCCAAAGACCGCTCTGCCCACCGCTGTCATGATCATGGCCGTGGTCTCGTTGGTCGGAGTGGTGGTGTTCGGCCTGTTCGATGGTCAGCTGAATGTGCAGACCGTCGGGGACCGTGTGGTGTCGGTCGGCGGAATGGTGACCGATCTGGACGCGGGGAACGCCGACCTGCTCGGTTTGTGGCTGGCCGCGGTGCCGGTGGTGGTGTGGGGTGCGCCGCTCGGGTCGCTGGCCGCATCACTGATCAAGGAAGCACATCTTGTGGGGTTCGTCGCGGTCCTGGCCACCGTCGAGGTGATAACGACCTTCTTGTTGGTCCCGGAGCTTCGGACCGAGCTGAGCCTCATCCTCTACCTTCTGCTCGGCCTGGTGGTCCTGCCCGGGGCCTTCCTTCTCACCAGAAAGCACCGGACAAAGTTGTTCAACTAGCCCTCGCCCTCCTGGCGAGCGACAGCCGAAGGTCAGCACCGGACGGCGGGCCAACGGGCCCATGGACCCATTGGCCGATATAGGGTAGCCGGCATGGACATGACCGAGCTGCGGGCCGCCCTGGAAGCCGTCGCCATCGCGGAGCAAGCCGAACAGATGGCGGCCTACATGAAGAACCATTTCGAGTTCCTCGGCGTCAAGAGCCCGGCCGTTCGAGAGGCCGCCAAACCGACGATTGCCGCTGGCAAGCAAGCCGAAGCACGCGAACTCATCAGCTTCGCCGATCAATGCTGGGAGCAGCCGGAGCGAGAGTTTCAGTACGTCGGCTGCATCTTTCTCCGGAAGTGGATCGCCGCTCTCGAGCCCCGTCATCTATCGGACCTCGAGCGATTCATCAGCAACAAGTCCTGGTGGGACAGCGTCGATTCACTGGCCGCCTGGAGTGTCGGGCCGCTCGTGCTGGCCAACCGAGAACTGGTCGACGTGATGGACGAATGGATCGACAGTGAAAACATCTGGTTGGCCAGAACCGCCATCATCCACCAGCTCAGCTACAAGGCCGACACCGATGCCGATCGGCTCTTCGCCTACGCCGAAGCCCGAGCTGAAGACAAGGAGTTCTTCATCCGCAAAGCGATTGGCTGGGCGCTGCGGCAGTATGCCAGACAAGACCCGGACCAGGTCCGGGCCTTCGTCGCGGCCAACGAGGATCGCCTGTCAGGGCTCAGCAAGCGAGAGGCCCTCAAACACCTGAACGGCAAGACCTGACCCACAAGCCTCCCCGTCCGACGGTGAACGTGGCCACCGTCGCGCTGACCGACGGGGCTCGCTTCGTCATCGATTGGGAGTCCGTGGGTTTTCTAGGTCCCATGGTTTAGGTGCTAGGTCCGTCGGATCATCGGAGCCAGGGCAATGGTTCCGGATCTCTCGACCCCGCCAGGTGCGCTCCGTACTCTCGGTCGTAGCGGCGGAAATCTCGTCGCATCCCACCCAGGACGGAACCCACCTTGCGTCATCGATCTCGACCTCTGCGACTCTCGATAGCGGCAGCTGTGGCAGCGATCGCCACCACCGTTGTCGCTCCGATCCAACCGGTCCTGGCCGCCGATGGCGACGGTGTCAACGCCGCGGTTACCGAGATGTTGGTGGCGGCCGGTGACATCTGGTCCTACCACGACAACGGCACCAACCCTGGCAACAACTGGAACCAACCCGACTACGACGACAACACCTGGCAAACAGGCAACGCCCAATTCGGCTACGGAGACGGCGACGAAACCACCACCGTCAACTACGGGCCAGACCCCGAAAACAAATACGCCACCACCCACTTCCGCAAAACCATCAACATCACAGACAGCCACCAACTCGCAAACGCCACCGCCCAACTCACCTACGACGACGGCGCAATCATCTACCTCAACGGCACCCAAATCCACCACAGCGGCAACATCCCCGACAACCACACCCACCAAACCTGGGCGAACCAGAACCGCGAAGAAACCGTCACCCTCACCATCGACCCAACCCTGTTCAGCAACGGCCAAAACACCATCGCCGTAGAAATCCACCAAGCCTGGCGCAAAAGCAACGACATCAGCTTCGACCTCCAAATCGAAGCCACCAGGCAGATCCTGCCCGGCCCCCCGTCGCCGACGGCGCTTGACGACCGAGCGGTGACACCCCCGGGCCGAAGCGTGTCCGGCAGTGTTGCCGACAACGATCGAGCCAATGATGACGGGTCACTCGTTTGGACCGTGTACCCCGAGCGCACACCGGATCCGGCAACCGTTGGCCTGTTCGCCATGACCGCATCGGGAGCATTCCAGTTCACCCCGGTCGATGGTTTCGCCGGACCGGTCACCGTGCAATATGAAGTCTGCAACCAGAACGCCTGCGCCCACAGCGTCCTGACCGTCATCGTCATCGACGGAGAGCCGGCGGCTCAAGGGCTTGCCGATCTCACCAATCCAGGGCCACAGGCGGCGCTGGCCGGCCAAGACGTGCTGATCGACTTGGCCGCCACCGGGCCGAACACCCAGCTGACCGTTGACGGGCTGCCGGTCGGCCTCACCGTTGACCAGGGTGGCGTGATCACCGGATGGGTCACCGCAGGCGGTACCTACCCGATTACCGCCTACCTCATCTCGGCCGAAGACCAGAGCTACGACTACGCCCAGTTCGATCTGATGGTCGATGCCGGTTCGCTGGTCACCCGGGATCTTGGACTGGCCGATCCGATCCACATCGTCGACCCGGGTCCGATCGATCTGAGTGTTGGTGAAGCCATCGATCTGGCGCTCGAATTTCAGGTCACCGACGGCACCTTCACCTACCAGTGGCTCGTTCCGGGTCTGACTGGAACCGTCGACGGTCACATCACCGGTGCGCCGACCGCAGCCGGCTCCGGTACCGCCAGGATCACCCTGGCCGATCTGGAAGGAAACGAGCTCGAGGCATTGGTGCTCATCACCGTCCGCGACGGCGCACCGCTGGGTACACCGACAGAGCATCCGGCCATCGACGCCTCGACCCTCAACATCCGACCGGACGAAGGTCTGCACGGTGTGATCGGCATCAACGCCGACGACAGCACCGTGGCCGACGTCGGCGTTTGGGACATGCAGCAGATCGGCGGCCACATGTACGTCGGCGGCGAGTTCCAACAGGTTCAGCTCGGCGAAGATGGCGCCGCTATCGACCAGGCCTTCCTGGCCCGATTCGATATTGTCACCGGACAGTACGACCCGACCTTCACTCCTAACTTGAACGGCAACGTTCATGCCCTCGAGGTCTCGCCGAGCGGCCTGCTGCTGGTCGGTGGCGAGTTCACAAACGTCGGCGGCGTTGCCAAAACCGCGGCGATAGCGGCCTTTGATCCCGCCACCGGCGCCCTCGACCCCAACTTCCGGACCTCGATGGAGCGGCCATGGTCCTCCAACGAGCCGGTCGTGCGAGAGATCGAGGTTGTCGGTGAGCTGCTGTACGTTGCCGGTAACTTCTCCCACCTGCGGGATCGCCAGACCAACAAGCGGGAGCGTGTCTACAAGCTGGCTCGGCTCGATGCCGACAGCGGCCAGGCCGACCTGACGTGGCGGCCCGAGGTCACCGGCGGATCGATCTATGGACTGGCCATCGACCAGGACCGGGGCCGGGTCATGCTGACCGGCAGCTTCGGCTCGGTGTCGGCCGTCGAATCGACCGGCAAGCTGGCGCTTGTCGACACCGTGGTTGGCCAGGTCATCGCCGACACCATGCCAGACACCGCCTGGAAGATCTTCGACATCGAATACGCAAACGACATGATCTTCCTGGCCAACGGCTGGAACAATCAGATCACCGTTCACAACGCCGATAGGTTCGAGCTGCTCAACAGCTACGAGTCCGACGGAGACTTTCAGTTCATCGAAAAGGTCGGTGACTACATCTACGCCGGCTGTCACTGCACCCAGGATCCGGACTATCCGACCGCACGGATTCTGTCGGCAACGACCGGTCTAGAACTGGACCTCCAGTTCGACATCGGCGGCAATATCGATGGCGCCTGGTCGGTGGCCACCGACAGCCTGGGCTGCGCCTGGATTGGCGGAGACATCCTCAACGGCGGCTCCTACGGCGCGACGCCGCGCGTCGTGCTCGATGCCCGCACCACAACGTTCTGCCCTACCTGCCAGAAGCGATAAACCCCGAGAGGCCTACAGGGTGGCGATACGGCTGCGGATGAGTTCGAGAAACGCTGGGGAATTGACGCCGGTGACCCAGTGGCAGTTGGGCGCGTTCTCGGTGACACCCCAGTAATCGACGACGGTCATGCCCATCGTGAGTTCGGATTGGATTTCGACCTCGACGTGGACATCTTT